>PVJX010001361.1:0-166595 GCA_004027295.1 Dolichotis patagonum
GCTTTATTCTATTGTGTTATGTTTGATATTATTGTAATTGAAACTATGCTCAACTATAGCAGAGTAAGAGATATGGTGTTAGATACTGTTGATGTCCAGTTGACTTAATGTAAAGTACTGTGTTGCCTATGTTGTCCTCTTCTGATCTGCTCTGTACTGCCCCCTTTTGTTTTATTCTCTTTTAAATTAAAAAAAAAAGTGATTTTAGCTTGTTTTGTTTTAAGTTCAACACACATGAAGGTATGGACAGCTGTTTTGAAGAGAATGAGAGACACTATGACAGCCATTCTTGGCTTCCTGTTTGTCTGGTCTTGAAGACCTGAAATGCCTTCCTTGTCCTGTTCAGATCAGTTCCATACTATGTTGTTTTATGTGAATTCCCTGTATGTGATAATATGGACAACTATTTGGAAGAAAACAAGAGTCAATATGATAGAGAGTGAATATCTCCAATTGTCTGGCTTTGAAATTTATATCTGTTACATTGCTTTCTTGTGACCTGCTTTGTTCCGTTTTGTTGTGTTTAGTTTTACCCATAATTGCATGTATGTTTGAGTGTGTAAGATGGATGACCATATTACTGTTTTTGTCAGATCATGGAGCAGAACTGCTAATAGTCTCACTGTTTGAATGTCTACTTTGCATGTTTTAATTTTGTGATTTGAAGAACTATTTCCAAGATGTCAGTAAAAAATAAATAAAAAAAATATCTTCATACAATTTCAGTGTTAGGGAGACCTTAAAAGTTTGTGTAATATACCTCCCATGTTCAGTAAAATTTAATGTGGAGCAAAATTTTGACTGGGTTGAGAATGCAAAGCTATATATTCAATGAAAGCAAGAGCAACAATAGAAGAAGGTTATATTAAGCCTGATGTTTATATTGCTTTTGTAGCTCATTAAAAAATGTCTCATAAAAAAAAATAAATAAAAAGTAAAACACAAAAAATAAATCCAAGGAAGGATCTATTTCAGTCCCATTTCTTTGCAAGAATCTGTGGTGAAAAAGTTCTCAGCAAGATAAATCAAGGCATAGGAGAAGAGGGGCTTTGCCTTCAAGTTTAAATTTCATCTAAGACTTTCACCTCTAGAAAAAGTAAAAGTATCGTAAGTATGAAAATAATAAAATATTGACCTTGTAGATTACAGCATCATATATAAGAAAGAAACTTAAAAGAAGGCATGATTTGAAACAGCAGTCTTCAGTATAGTTTTGAGGAGGAAGGAGCACAAAGTGAAACACAGAGTTGCTGTTTGGCAACCAGATTGCTGAGGACTACACAAGTGAACAAAAATAAAATCTTGCCAGACTGAAACAAAGCTCCAGTACCAATTCTTACCTCTACTACCAATTTCTGTGCTGGGAGAGAGAGGCACAGTAACCAAATAACTTGCCATTCCTCTTAGCAGTTCTATATCATATGCTTTTCCCTGCCATCACTGTTTTGGGTAGCCATCTCCCACCCACAACACAAAAATGAAAAAAAAATCTATCCGTACAGACTTATTATTTTAAAAATGAAATAGGAAAAAAATCTCAGATGAATACTAAGTTATAAGATGTTAATCAATATGTAGAAGTATAACTCACAAAAATTGTCAAAAATCAAAGAATTCAACTGTGGTGCCTTGCAGTTATTAGCAAATCTGCCTAGATTGCTTAATTCCTATCCTGATGTTTCATATCATATAACAGTTTGCCTGTTTTTCAAGGCTAGGTAAATTTAATAACAGAGTATGGCCTGTTTTATGTCTGTCTTTTTGTCTCCACATTACAGAACCATCTTCATTATTCTGCTTTATATTGTGTGGAATATCAATTTCTTTGCTCATGTGTTGATAGCCATCTGGATGATTTCCAGGTTGGAGCATTTAAAACAGTGCTGCTATGAATGTTCTCAGGTGTATCTCTTGGACAGCCCCAGTATGTTCTCTCTTAGATATTAACCTAAACAAGGAATTGGCAAAAATTTTCTGTAAAGGATCAGATAGTAAGTATTTTAGACAGTTTGAAATACATGGCCAAAAATTCTTCCCTTTCATCCCTTATTTTCCTCCTCTTCTATAACTATGACTCTTTTGTAGAGTACTGGTCAAACAGTTTGCAAAATGTCCCCAAATTTAGGTTTGTCTGATGTTTCCTCAGGATTACAGTAAGTTTAATAGTTTTGGGTAAGAATACTATCACAGACATGAAGTGCCCTTATCATATTGAATCATGGGATAAGTAATACTAACATGGTTATAACCAGTTTGTTAACATTATTCATTTAGTTAATATGATATATAATATCATTTTCACAGTAAAGTTACCATTTTCCCCTTATGGACTATATTCATTACGTTCAAGGCACTGAGTACAAGCCACACTCAATGGGAGAAAAATTAAACACCATCTTCTAGGGGAAGGACTATCAAAGAGGTTAAAAATCACCATAGTAATTAGGAAATACTTTCAAAAGTTATACTTTGAAGCCATGCAAATATCATATCTCCTTAAAGGTTCACCCACTAAATCAGGTGCAGTGGTGTTCATGTGTAGTCCCAGCACTGAGCGAGACTGAGGTAAGAGAAGCAAAAATTCAGGTTCAATCTGGGCAACCTGATGAGACCCTGTCTCAAAATAAAAAATAAAAAGGGCTAGGAATTTAGCTCAGTCTTAAAGTCCCCCTGGATTCAATTCCTAAAAAAATCATTCCTGTAAAAATTTCACCTGCTAAATTTAATATTCTAAAGAGGATTATTTCTACAGCAGTACTACTGTGGTATACCAATGGTAAGACTTTTAATTTTCCCATTTCTTTTATATGTCTTACTAGGAATTTTCTATAAGGAAGATGTATATCCACATAGAATCACAAATATGCATTTTCTTCTTTGAGTTATAACCAATGTAATCATCATTTTGTTGCCTAAATTTATTCAATTTCAGGTTGGTTATGCATTTCTCTTCCCTTCCCTTTCCTTCCCTTCTTTTCCCCTCCCTTCCCTCCTTTCCTCTTCCCTTCCGTTCCTTTCCTTGCCTTGCCTTGCCTTGCCTTCCCTCCCTTCCCCTCCCCTCTCCTTCCTTTCCCTTCTCCAATCCCCCCTCCCTTTTTTCTTACTTTCATACATTTGGGCATGCAAAGTGCTCTAGGCTTACTTTGTATTCTCCCTGCCACACCCATATCCATTTACCAGAATGCCCTTGTTACATTCATTGGAGAATAGCATTTAGAAATCAAGATCTGTATATAAGATTTATTCATCAAACCAAAAATTTAATCCATGTTATTTCTTTTTAATCAGTGTCATGTCTTCTAGACACTCTTGACAAAGAGGTCTATGGATACTGTATATGTATGCATAAAACTCATTTATACACATATGCATTTATATTTACATCCATGTATGTATTAAACATGAACTCACGTGTTTCAGCTCTAATCCAGCACCAAAGCATTCACTGTATCTTTTCACTCCTTGTTAATTTTTAATTTCCTTCTCTGACAATGAAAAACCTGCCTCCTACTAAATATACTTCACTTACTTATGTATTCAAATCCATTATATATAGTGTTAGATTCATTAACATGTAACTGGGGAAAACAAATTTACCACAGAATATAGTATACTTATATACAGATTTTTCCCTTTCTTTAAACTTTCTGCAGTCAAAATCATATTTCCACAGCTAAAGTATTTTTTGGGTGAGGTTATGATATTTGTAATACAGTTAGGTTCAACTGACACAATTCATAGTCCATCCTGGATCCCCAACAGCCTGATTGACTTATCTTAGAATTTATCCACAGTTAAGCTGAATCTTTGTGGTAAACAGTGTGGATCTGTTTTGCACTTGTGATGCTTGGGATCAAACACAGGGTCTCCCACATGCTATGCAAGTGCTTTCCCAGTGAGTTATATTCCCAGTACACAATACAGATTTTAATAAACACAGAATATCTACCATACAGAATAATTCCACATGATCATATTGTCATTGTGATGTCCCTTAAAATCAATTCCTGTTCCTACTCCTGGTAAGTAATTAACCTGTTTTTTATCTCCATAGTTTTATGTTTTCAGATTGCATTACGAATGAAATAATACAACCTATAGCTTTTGAATCAAGCTTCTTCCAAAATATCTTTAAAACTCATTCATGTTACTCTGTAAATCCATAGTTTGATCTGATTTATCACTTATTACCTATTTCAGCTTTTGGAGCAGGTATTATTATACTGTGTGCCACATTCTCTTTGTTCAACTAGTCTTGATCCTTCATGTTCAGTGATTTATGTAAAATTCTGCAACTTCTCTCCTTATACTTTTCTGCCTCAGGGTTCTTACTGATACCAAGAAAGCTGCTGATCAGACATGCTAGTACAGCTCAGAAGTATAACAGGTTTAACACTCCCAGGGGGATTATTCAACCAATGGCGAACAAGAGGCAGTAGATAAATGCACAGTTTCCCAGTACCTGACCCTGAGGGTCATTCAACATGGTTCTTCATAGGTCCGCAATGGGTAGTGAACATCAATGGCAGTTTTCAAAACAAGGCCAGCTGACTCCATCATAGATGCCACAGACAGTATTCTTATACTTAGCACGAAGCTTCACTGAATACACTAAATTGTACAAAAAGCTAGGAAACCACAATGATATGAGCAACCAAAGATTATATAATAACTGGGTTCATTCAAGCGGAAACTGAAATTGTTTTCATCATATTTTTATTACCTGGACATTGGATAAAGGACCATTCATAGTTCTTTTCTTTAGGGCAGAGATTAGTATCAAGAATCATCTCATTGTGTATTCCACCAAGTTTCATTGGTCCTCGTGAAGACCCTTCAATGCAGTGTCCTCTTCCTGTATTACTAGGATCATTGCACCAGCCACATCCAGGATGTTCCAAACACTGTCCACATGTTCTCAATCCAGAACAGTTCTGAGCTGCATGACACAAACATTAAAAATGTTACATAAGTTTATATTCAAACATAAGTGTAGACTAAAAATAAATACAATTATTAAAAAATTAATATAATTAGGAAAATAGTAAAATACATTATAAACAGTAGTTTATATAAATATTTCTATATTAATACCTAATTCAAAGTACACAAGAGGAGATAAATAAATTGACTTGGGTATTTTTTTAAAAAGAGGCATGGTAATCATGACATGGAGAAAAATGAAGTCACTGCTTAAAGACTTCCCAAATCCTTTCCAATGATAGCACTTTTGGGGAGGTGACCCCTAGTGGCCTATAAACACCTATGCCACTGAGTAGGATACTGAGCTGTTTACCATACTTATACACAGTGAAGGTCTTCAGTGAAAAAATTCTGCCTGTGAACATTGATTGTAAGTAACAGAGGCCCATTCCCCGAGATTCCTGACCCCCATTTGAACTATTTCTTGTGGGTAACGCTCCTCCCAGGGTTCCAAGATACTAGTATTTGGCTGTCATCTGATAAACACGATTTCATCCCAAGGATACACTTAGTGAGAACATGGGGCCTTGCTATTCCCCTTCAACCAGACAACTCGATATATACACTCTTGCTAGATTTCAGCAATAAAGAATATCATTCTAAGACTAATTCACTGAAGCTCAACTTTTATTCTTTGGACTGAGATACAATGTAAGAGACTCCACATAGGATATGAATGCTGTGATATTATCCAAGTATAAAGTGATATTACTGTCTGACATTATATTCATAGTCATTGCTAAGTAATGCTTTTAATTTTTAATCACACCACCCTATAAGGGGCTGAGAATTTTGTTTTTTTGTTTTCTGTTTTTAATTTTTGTATGTTTTGTTTGTTTTTTTGTTTGTTTTGGTACCAGGAATCAAATTCATAAACTCACCCTTGCCAGGCAGGCACCGTGAGACTGAGCTATATCCCTGGCTTGGGGCTTGGATTTTCTATAAACATTTTACTTTCCTAATGAGGCAAGCCTTGTTTAGGGAATTGTCTATTCACAGAAAATAGTAACAGATATATAAAGCACTGTAATGATGTCTTCTAGTCACACAGTAGAAAATCCTCAAAGGGAAAAAAATGGTAGACTTCCGGCAAATTCATATTCATCATTGTAGTGTTAAAAATCAGCTGCCACTCCATATTCAATATTACTGGAAGCAATAAGCAGTAATGTTCCTCCTATTACTGTAAATAGGAATGGTCTGAGTTTCTAAGTGAATATAAGTAACTCAATATACTAGGCTGTGAAAAATAACATAATATTAAAGGATTTATCAATGATACTATTATTTGTTATAAATTCTTTGAATGCTGAATAGCTGAATGATAGAATATAAGAAGGTATTCTAGTGCCACCTATTTCCTCAAATAAAAAAAGAATTGATAACTAATAAACTATGAGCTATCAAACACTTAGAGGTAATACTAAACTCTCACACACAGCAAATTCATTGACATGAAGAGTCTTACTTTGGAAATTTAAATTTTTCCAATAGTACATAAAGGTAAATGATATTTCATTTAAAATATGTTTAGATAATGATATTTCCTACATTTCCACAATCCTCTTTAATTTCTTTCATTTGAAATATTTCTCTGAAATCTATGATTGTAGTGAAACCATAGTATTACTGACTGTGTTATACTATTTACCAAACTATACAAGGTTGTTATGTAATTAATGGCAAATAGTGAAAAATATCAAATTGGTGTATTATCTTGACATTTGAATTACTATCATGCAATGGTTTGAGGCAAAATTAACTAGGTCTTACCCTTAATAAATATGGTTTTCTAATATGTTTTCAATACATGGATATATCCTTGGAAAATAAATTTTATCTTAGAATGTTCTTCTTAAGGAAAGAAAATCATTAAAATGTCTAAAATGCATTATGAAATAACTTACAACCAAACCAATCTCTTTCTCTCTCTCTCTCTCTCTCTCTCTCTCTCTCTCTCTCTCTCTCTCTCTCTCTTGTACCAGAAATTGAACTCACAACCTCACACTTGCCATGCAGGCACCGTGCCACTGAGCTAAAGGTTCAGCCCATCAAACTATTCTTAATACATTATTTCCATTAATGCTTTCTAAACAGCTGGGGGAAATCTTAGGTTAAAGAATTTTATAGATCAATAAAACAGAATAAATGATACACAAACAATGCCAGGCACATTTAGTCATCTGATCTTTAATAAATGAGCCAAAAATATAAGTTTGAGTAAAGATACCCTTTTTATCAAATGGTGCTGGAAAAACTAGCTCTACACACGTAGAAAACTGAATCTTGACCCATAGTTCTCCCCATGTTATAAACTAAAAAAAAAAAATGGATTAAGCCCGTTGGAAGATACAATAGGTAAAACTCTGAAGATACAGACATAGGGTAGGACTTTCTGAACAAAACCCCAGGTGCAACAGAAATAACACCAAGGATCAAGAGAAGGGATTATATAAAATTGAAAAGCTTCTTCAAAGCAAAGAAAACAGAAAATTGAAGAGACAAACTACAGAATAGGAAAAATTGTTACTAGTCACTCCTCATGCAGAGAACTAACATCAAGAATATATAACAAACAAACAAAGACTAACCCAAAATAAGCACCTAATCAAAAACTGGGCAACTTAAATGAATAGACACTCCTGAGAAGAAAAAATACAAATAGCCAATAAGTATGAAAAAATGTTCAACATCTTTGGTTATCAGAAAAATATAAATTAAAACAACACTGAGATTCCATCTTACTCCAGAAAGAACGGTTATCATCAAGAAATCAAATAATAACAAAAGATGGCAAGGGTGCAAGGAAAAAGAAACCCTGCAACCACTATTGAAATCAGTATAGAAATGCCTCAAAAAACTAAAACTAGGAATTCCATGTACCCAGCTATTTCTCTTCTAGGTATTTTTCCGAAAGAGTTAAATTTACTTCAATTTACAGTGATATATGCCTACCCATGTTTACAGCAACACAACTCATAACAGCTAAATATTCAAAGTGGCCTACATGTCAACAGATGAGTGAACAAAAAATGTGATACATAAGTTCAATGGAGTAATACTCAAAAATAAAGAAGGATAAGGTTTAGAGAAAGTGCAAAATAAAAGATAGATAACCAAAAACAGGGAGATAGATCTCTTGTAAATGGGCAGGGGACCAACAGTTGGAAGGAGGGGAGTAGTTGGAAGGAAGGGAGTTAGAGAGGAAGAAATGGGAAAATAAATGGAATTAAGATGTGATATGTACATATACCAACTCCCCACAAGAAATGTAATCATTAAGTACTGCAAACATGTACTGATAAATTTTTATTAATTTAAAAAAATCCTCAGTTTCTTGCACTAAATGATAAAGCATAAATCTTCTAGTTTGGTTTATTAGGTTTTAGATTTTAAAAAAAGGTTATAAAATTTTATGTTCAGAGTAATATTCTAGTTTCTTTGGTTTTCATTTTAGATAGAAAACTATTAAATAAGGTAAAGCTGGTACTGTTTTTGCTTGAGTGGAAAGCAATATGCACTGATGAAATTTGTAAAATTCATTCTTTAATGGTGACTCAAAACTAAAATTCTGAGGCTTTTTCTTTTTTATTACACAAAACAATGTCAAAGGAAAGTTTATGTAGGTTGTATATGGTTCCTAAAGTTATGGATAATACAGAAACTCTAGATGAACTAATGATATTTATAAAAATCATAGCAATCTTTAAAATTTATTTTTGAGTTTTTGAAAGTCAGGTTGTAAAATAGTCAAATTTTAAATACATGAGAATTTGAAAAATCAATCTGGAAGCAAGTGTCAGCAAATGTAAAAGTAATTCCCTTCCTCATTTACCCAAAAAGACAGGCTTTAAATTAGGTATGCATATAAAATCTACAAAATATTAAAAGAAATACAGTTTTATAAGATATGTGCTTTATGATTAAGTTTCTTGATATGCTATTTCATTCTATTTCATGAAAATTTCATTTTCACTATGATTCTACATATTAAGAACCAAAGCATCTTATTATAGTACTTAATGTCTATGAACCATCTAATTTAGTATATCAATTAAGTAATTAGAATCTTTATTTAAATATACCCATTTTAATAATGCTGGATATTACCAAGGCTTTTTCAGAAATCATGAAAATTTTGTCTTACCATATACTTCTCTTTAATTTGTGAATTTTACACATTAGTATCTCAGTATTAAGATTGGAAAATTCATCTTTGTCATTTGCAAAGACACATTTTTCCTAAATTCTTCTAAAGAAAAACTTCAATGATTATTATGATAACTTCTCAAAGCCACACAGATCTTAGACCATTTCCAATACAAATTTTTAGTAACTATTTGTTTGTGTTCTCATTTATGGAATACTGGGTCCCAAGAGTCAGCAGGACACTTACAGGCCTTAAAACTAGATTTGATAGCAAAAGGGGTCTCTGACTTATGAAGCTAACATCTAACTTGAACAGCCTGTCTCTTAGAAGAAAATTAAAATGAGAAGATAAAGGAAAAGAATGGATAAGTAGACAGAGGTATTGCTACATTTAGGGCAACATGCTTCATGAAATTCAAGCTCAGACCATAACAGCACTAGGAGGTTTTAAGCCTATCTATAAGAATATTTTCTCTCATTATCTGAAATTTCTCAAATGTTTAATTCCTCTTTCCATGACAGAAAAGCAATATATGTTGCTGTTAAATGAAAAGTCACTCTGGAAAGATACTTACGAGAGCAGGTGGCAGTTTGCCATTCTAGACACTGTCCATATGGAAACGATATTATGTAAGCATTAGAGTCAACACATCGCTTTGTACTGCTGCACCACATACACTCCATGCCATTGCTTGTACAGTTGGAACACGAAGTCCTTAGAGAGCATGGCTTTTTGCAAGGCCTTGCATTTTGATTTGGACTAACTGGAATAAATCCACAAACATAAATATTCATTTGTTAGACTATTTTAATGCAAATGTACAAATTTTATCTTGCTATTTAGGAAATGTTTCAATTAACCTGTGTGCCATTATAATCTAATTAGGTAAATGAAAACAAACATCACAGATCAATATTGCTTAAATTTATTATTAAACTCAAAAAATGCCTGTAAAATTTTGAATTCTTTATAAATTGTATAATTTTGAAAACTATAA
Source organism: Dolichotis patagonum (assembly GCA_004027295.1). NCBI lineage: Eukaryota > Metazoa > Chordata > Mammalia > Rodentia > Caviidae > Dolichotis > Dolichotis patagonum. The sequence continues at coordinate 10,131 of PVJX010001361.1, forward strand.
ATAGTAACATGTTACATAGTTTTTCTGTTAGCTGAATACTATGTATACAAGCATTATTTCCTTTCCCAGCCATACTTTTTCCAGAAGCATTCTATACCTTATCAAATCATATCTCTATCACTAACCATGTCTGTCATATAAACAAATAATAAAAATGTAACTTACTATAAATTATTTGTATAAAATATTTTTATCACATCCATTAGGATGTTATTTTAAAAACTAACTATAAAAAATAAAAAGAACAAATGGCAAATAAGTGGAGACACTGAAACCATGCACTGCTAATATGAATTTAAAATGATACAGCCTCTATGCAAAATAGAATGACAATTCCTCAAAAACTGAAACAGAAATTACAATTTGATTTAGCAATTCCACTTTTGAATATGTATTCAAAAGAAATGAAATCAGAAATTCAAACACATACGTGTATATTCATATTCACAGCAGTACCCACAATAGCCAAAAGTAGAACCAACTCAAAATATCTTCTTGTGGATGAAAGGAAAAGTAAACTCCAGGAGATATATGTGTGTACGTGTGTACACACACATATAAAATTACATATGCAGTAGGTCCCCGATTATAAACATTCATGTTGGGAACTTTCACAGATACAAGCGGACCTCATATTGTAAAAATTCATAGATGTGAATAAATCATAGAAGTAGCTCACGTGTGTACCAGATATTGTTCACAGTGTTGCTGTGAGCTTACTGTACAGTGCAATAGTGTATATAGCACAGTGCTCAATCAAAGCCCAAGTTGTCCAGAAGCAAGAGAAAAAGCAGCAGTGACGTGCAGGAGACTGTTAGGAAGTACAAACCAAAGACACTGTATATGTGTGCTAAAGATGTATAAGACTCACTTGTCAGGCTTACGTAAGTCTGAACTTACAAATGCTTACAAACGTTCTCCTGGAATGGAACTCCTCTGAAGTCAGGGACTTACTATATATACATTCATATATAAAATTATATAGGTGTATATATATAAAATTATATAGGCATATTTATATATAATTAGACATATATTTATATATATAAAATTATATACATATATTTAATTCAGCCTTAAATTAGAAACTTTTTACACATTCTATAACTTGGATAAACTTTGGAGACATTATGCTAAGGGAATAAGCTAGTCACAAAATAATAAAAGTCATATGAGTCTACAATATGAAGTATATAAAGTCAAATTCACACAGAACAGAATGGTGGTTTCTAAGTGATGGTGGAAAATATTGTTGAATGAGTATAGAATTTTGTTTTGCAAAATGAAGAAAGTTCTGAAGATTAGTGGTGGTAATGTTTGCACATGAGTGTGAATGTACTTAATGTCACTGAATGTACTTACTGTCACTATACATTTCAAAATGGTTATAACAGTAAATTCTATGCTATATATTTTTATCATAATAAAAATACTCTATTGTAAAAGAAAATAATTCAATATTCCTTTCTCACATAACAGTAATCTACTCTAAAAGGTAATATAGAAATACATCATTTTTACTTGACAAATTTAGTAACAGATCTATAAGATTACATTATGTCTCAGTCATTAATATTAAATGCAAATCAAAAAAGACAAATATTCTCAAATACTATTATGATAAAAATAGACATTAACAAATAAAAAAGATTATTGCTATAGTATATAATCATTTTCCCAATCACAGTATTTTAATTAAAAAAAACACTGTATAAAACTATAAATTTTATTTTCACAAGTTATGCTTAGGATCAATTAATAAGTGAGAAATGTACATAAAAATAATTATTAGGAGATCAGTATCATTAAAACTGGTGTGAGTTACTTTAGACTATACCTTGGAAGGAGGTCATAAGAAGAGGGCTTGAAAACACATTTTTAAAGAAATGTTAATTTAATGGACTACTTACCAACAGGTTTTTCACAGACAAGGCCATCTGCCACAGATGTACAAGGATTTGCCTTTAAGCCTGCCACTGCAGCCCTTTCTAGATAGGCACAGAACCCAGAATCATTTGGTTCACCAGGAAGCCACTGTAATGTTGTATTTGTGAAAGGAGACATGTCCTCCCAACCCCAGTAGGATATATTGATCTTGCGCAAGCCTACCCAAGGTGACACTTTCTGGAAACAATAGTAAAAAAGGAGGGGAGGGGAAAAGAAGGAAAAAAGAATTTAAAAAGATGGAAAGCACACATTCACCCCCATTCAACTTTGCGCCTATGGATTTAGCTGCCTGGCTACGGCATCTTGCCAACTTCTAGACTCCTCTGCATTCTGTTTCCCCTCAGGACAGGGCAGCAGAGGCACTAGAAAACTGACTAACCTGACTGTGGGTGAGACTTACTTCTATGAAGAGAGACAGCAGGCCTCATCAGGGAGAAGTAACACTGGGCCAGCAAAGCTAGCCCCAAGAAAGCCCCTCAGCTATTGTAAAATACAAAAACAAGGTGAATTTTATTCTGAAAGTGACTGCTTCATGGAAAGCTAAAGTTGGAGAAGAAATCCACTGCAGTGCCTGCCATATTAGAGAGGGTTTAATCAGGAGCCATGTGGAGAATGAGCACAAAACAACAGCAGGACAACTTCACTTCATGGTCTCTACTGTTACTCTAACACAGTGACTGAGGGACACCCACAAGAGACAGCTGTGGAGAGGGTACAGGCATTCAAAATTTATAGTAACAAAAGTCATAATAGTTAAACCCTGAATGCACAATTCATGTTTATATCAGTATAATTTATAATAGCTAAATCTTAGAAGCAGCTAATATGTCCATTAACATATAAATGGGTAAGTAAAATGAGGCATTTATACACAATGAGTACCACTCTGCCATAAAAGTAGGAAAAAAGGATGCATCTGGAGACCACTGTTAAGTAAATTACACATACAAGCTTAAATATCATATGGTTTCTCTTACAAGAGAACCCAAGAATATAAAGAGAAAAGTAGAAAAAATAGATAATAGGAAAAGAAGACATTAGATATTTTGCAAAAGGAAAGGGGACCAAGAAATGGAGGGAGAGTCAAAAGATTAGTCAAAAGACTAATTAAGATGTGTTATGTACATATGCCAAATCCCCATGAGGAATGTAATCATTATCATAAACAAGTACTGATGAAAGTAAAAATTTTAAAAACACAATAGAAAGGACATTAAAAAATTGATAGAAAATGAATGCATCACGTTTCTAAGCAATTTATAATCATTACAAATTACATGTAAAACATATGGAAAAATCTTTGTTTTAGGAAAAGGATAATTTAATAATTCTAGCATACTTTGAAGAATGATGTAGAAGAGAACACTTTTTGAAGCATATGCTTTGCATTTAAGGTAATTTATTTAGAGCCTGTGTAACTATTTTCTTTCCTATAAAATAGGGATGTAAATATCTAATTTAAATACCTACTTCATTAAAAACTTAACATATTGCTACTGCTGCTTCTGTTACTATTCCTACTACTGTCAAGTTAAAGACTTAAAAATCTAAAGATAAATTGTCATTATCCACATATTGCAAAAATAGAGAACAAAATCAATGGTACAGAAAAGGTAAGTGAAGACAATAACAAAACTTCACGAAAGAACAGGGAAAATAATAATTAGTCTCCCGTAGTTCAGCCCTCTGATACTATATTAGGTCTTTTGTGCAATTTTATATAAACTATGTCATATACTTTCATTAATAAAAAGATGAAGAAAATATACAATTTTCCTTATCTGCTGAAAATTTAACAGGTTGACAAAAGCTACATAACCATACTAAATTTTTGATTTATATATTTATAGACTTTATTGTAATCATTACACAATTTCAAAGCACACTATTATTATGATTATGCAAAAAAGATAATAATCCAAGCTAATATTTTAACCAAATTCTATTAGATTATACACACTTCTAATTTAAATTATGTGATATTATGTTTTGCAAAATACTAAACTATTGATGCTACAATATAAAATAAACTCTACATTATTTTTACACTATATAAATTTTTCATAAGATTTATATTCAATATTTATTCTAATGTTCTGCAAATGGTTCCAGAGACCTTTAAAAGATACCCACTGGGGCCGGGAATTTAGCTTAGTGGCACAAGCGCCTTCCTGGCAAGCGCTAGGTCATGAGTTCCAAAAAAATACCAAAAAAAAATTTAAAAAAACAAAAAGATAACCATCAACCTAGAAATTTGCAGCATGTATAAATACACACTTACTGAACTACACACAATAAATATTCAATAGCTATTTCATAGATAAAATATCTTATGAATTCATTATGACTACCAACTTTATACTGCCAATATACTATACTATACATAAAAATTAATCAATATATTTTGCTAAACAAAGTTCACTAGAATAAAAATGGTTATTTTACCACCATCTGGCACAGTGCTTAACACAGAGATGGTACTTAATAAACAGCATTTCTAATTATAAAAATATACACTCTGTTTCACATTGTGATCACCATATAATTTGTACACTGTTCTTAAAGATATTTTGATAAGAAAAAGTCATAAAATTTTTAAAGTTCTTAATCAGACACATTTCAGATTAACAATTATGTTTCACATTACAGCAATTCTAACTGTCCTCTAACCATAGTAAAGACAAATTATTTAAAATGAAATATTACTCCCTAACTCATTATGACAAGAATCTGAGAGAAAGAAGAAGGGAATCATGAAGCAGCTGATAAAATACTGAAAGTAACTATTACTCAGTAAGTGAACTGGACAGGCAGTGGAAAATGAGAGATAAATTCCTATATTATGAAAACTTCCTGAAATACACCATGAATCACTGCAACATTTCATTAGCCATTTCTGATAAGTAAATGATCATTTGGCCCAATATTATCTCTTAAAAGTACACAAAGTTATTGATCTTTATTTGCCAAAGAAGGGTTATCTTGAGTTTATACAATGCAATGAGTCTGGACATAATTCGTTTTGTAAAGATATGCCTAATGGAATGTCACCCTGAAGAAGTTTCCACTTTGAAATTCTGTAAAAGCTCAGCATCTGATAAAACAAAACATCCTTCATTTTATACAGCATGCTAGATAGCAAACAAGTCTAAGTTCATCATACATCCACAATAACTGTTAGTCTAATTTCATTATTTGTAATGGACAAGAAAAAATTAGCAACTAACACAAGACATCTTAAAATATACTACTTCTGAAATAGCACACTACAAGACTAAGTCACAACAACTAAAACTAATATGATTTAAACAAAAACCAGTAAATTTTACTAGTGCTTTCTAAGACTCAGAAAGTGTGAATATGCAAACAATAAACTCCGTGTAAATAATAGATATTTACTACAACTGATTTTTGCATTAATAAGTATTCATTACTCATTTTTGTAAAGAAATAATGCTTCTGATATAAAGAGAATAGATCTTATGTTGTATGTTCTATATGTTCAAAAATAAAACTTCATAAAAATACCCTGCTTTATTTTCCTAAAATAGAAAATCAATAGGTTTATCCTATATGCTACTACGTATATCCTATCTTCCAGCCATAATTGGTAACTTTCAAATAAGCCAGAAAAATGTAGGATTTTTTATGGCCTCCTTGGAAATATCTTTAAGTGCTGGCCAACCCCAAATTCTATAAAACTTGGCTAGGACATTTCTTGAGGAACTTTTCCTACAGTATATATTGCTGATTAGATAAGAGTTCATTTTCCTACCTATATTCATCCCTGGGTTGTATATATTTCACTGCAAACATCACAGTTCAGTATAATTGTGTTAGTATTTCTTTCTATTAAACTATATGAGAAAAATGGTTGTCTTTTGATTTCTATATCTCAGAAATCAGTAAATTGCCAAGTACACTAAAGGTATTCAGTAAATGTATATTAAGTAATGTTCATCCATTCTTTTGAGAGAAAAATAGCTACAGTTTCACACACACACTGAAAGGCTTTAAAGATCAATTGGTCATATGAAATTAATTATTTTTATCTCTATTCTATTAATTCCAGGCATATATCTGTAATAAGGCCAACAAATATCATAGCGTGAGATCCAGTTCAAAATATCTGAATATTTATAAAAGGCAAGCAATATATTTATTAATATTATTAATGGAGGAGAAAGCTTTGGCTCTATAGAAAGAAACTGACATTAGAAATTAGACGATCTATTATTGGTACTCACGAAAACTGTGCATGCTAACACCATCATAAAAACTAGGGTCCACAGTGAATTGAATGTTCCCATAAAAATTTGATTATTCATCATGGAAAAACTACAACACTAGTCTAGGGAAAATGGTTTTCTACTATCAATGTCAGTATTATCTATTTATCAAACATTCATTTAGTTACCCAGTAATTCATAAAATAATGACTCCTGGAAATAACAATACCAGTTCTATTATAAAAAATAATCTATAAGTGAAAATCATAATGCTAATTATAATAAACACCAAAAAAGGCATTTATACTATGTACATGTAATATCTCATTTATTGCTCACAATTCCACTTTGCAAATTAGTAACATAATACTTGAAGGTTAATCTACTACTACCTTGTAGAAATAAGCTGCATGCCCAGATTATATACTTTCCATCACCGTTACATAAAATCAGCTATATCGAGAAAGCTTTACTTAAGTATTTCTTTACCAAGTAACTGGTAATAGTCTGAAAAATTTTAAGTCCAAGCCATCTCTATCAGGCTATACAATGTGGAATTATCATAATGAAGTTATATATATATGCTTTTAAGAGTATTCATTTAAAATGACTTCATAATGGGTTACTATGCAAAACATGAGATAAGGTATATTTTAAGAAATACACCTACAGAATGAGTCTTCTGCCAGTTCACCTTTGAAATCAGTTCCATTTTTAAGATTTAGTGGGAATATGTTAAAAATCAAAAAGAATGATTCACTTCCAAGAATTATGGGATTATCAACCCACATTTCGATACTATAAATAAGTATAGAGGTTACCTGCTGTGTATACTTCTGTATTTCATCCAAAACAAATTCTACTTCTTTTGAAGTTGTTAACGAAGCAAGATTTCCACTAAGGTTATAGCAATAAAGTTTTGCATTGTCATAGCTTTCTCTACTAGAATTGACTCTCAGGCAAGCATCTCCAATATGATTCCATCCTTCTCCACAAAGATGAGCTAAATAAAGAAAAACTGTCTATTACAAAAAAATTATTGAGCAATTATTACAGATTGCAAAATATAGCTTCCATATTAATTTAAGCAATTTTTAATTTTTATAGAAAAAATAAAATTTCATAATAATAGAATAACAACAGTTAATATACTGCATATCATCTTCAAAATATCATAAATTATTTTTCAAATAAAACATTTTAAATATCCCAACATTCCAAACAAAAGTTGCTTAATATTTTGATAAAAAATGAAAACAAAGGATCCTAAATGTTTAATTATTAAACAAGATAAACTACAGCTCTACAATATCTGTTAAAATGCAGTGACTATTTGCTAGATTTTCTGCAATATGCTATGCTTCTGTACCGGAGTTTACAAAAGCACACTTTAAGAGAAAAACAACCAATGCATAATAAAAGCAATTTCAAAGTTATTCATTATACATGAGGCTATCTGATTTCCAAATCTAATTTCTGTAACCCCAGTGTAATGTTATCATTTAAATTGGGTTCTTTGATTCTTTAATTATGAGAAGAGAATCTCACTTATATATTCTTAGTAAAAAAGCTATAGTCTTTTCTGTCTAGTGTCTATTTTTACCTAGCTATTCAAATCTTTCTACAGTTTAAACATACTTTTGAGCAGCAGTAGTTTTTTCATACACTCTAAATTGCACAGTAAAGAGTACTATTGTCTAAAATACAGGTTTAAATATAAAGTTATGCCCTAGTGTGCACTAATTCTCAATGTAATGTTGTGTGAAAATAGTGATCTACACAGTTATGTTAGTCTCCGTTTCACACTAAATCTATCAGTGCCTCTTGCTGGATATAAAAGGCCTTAGATGGATTAGTGCAACCCTTATAAAACTGATAGAAGCTCTCAAACATTTCAGTCTTTAACTCTCAATTATTGAGGACTCCACAAATTTTCTTGATGTATATCCTATCTACAGATTTTGATCACGTTAAAATGAACACTGAATTTTTAAAACATATTTATTTCCTTGAAAGAATTGAAAACAATATACAATTATGAAACTTCTTTTAGAATATTCTTTGTTTAGCCAATAATACTCATTTATCAAGTTTTGAAATCTTTACCTGGCAAAGCTTGACATTCTTGTTGTCGTTGATCCCACTGACAATTCAAGTTTAATGAACAGCTTTTACAGCTGGTAAGTTTATTGCAAATCTGCTCATTTCTTACATGACATTTGGTGTAGTTTCTGACAGACTATAAAGTTAAACAATAAAGCATGTTATATGCATTGCACAAGCCATGTTTTTTTAACATTAATGCATATTTATATTACATGGTGAACTTTACACAGTTTTGTAACTCCAAGTCCAATTTTACTGAATGAGAATTTATCATTCTTATTTCACTTGTTAAGTTTAATTTATCTTAAAGCTGCCTTCATACATAACGAAATGCATTTGGAAACAAATTGCTACTCAATTAAGAATGTATTCTTGTAACAGTTAATAGAATCTCAGCCAACCACAGAAGCCAACTTCAGCCAAACACAAGCTGTCAACTAATCAGACTATGCCCATGTAAGTCAAATGCCCCATCACAGCATGCCCAAATAAGGCAAATTCCCAACTACGATCAATTATGCTACTTATGTATATCAGTTGTACACTTTTTCCTATATATAAATACTGCTTGGTTACCTTGTTTGGAGGAATTCTAAACTTCCAATGATTTAGAATATTGCCCAATTCATGAATTGTCTCTAAAACACAACAAACCAAAAAGAAAAGAAACAACCCCAAAGAAAATGCCTCATGAAAATCAGATAGTAAAATTTCAGGCTCAACATTTCCTGTAAACTTATTTGTAAGAAAGCAATATAAAACTCTTAATGTTGTACCCAAATCCTCCAATCTTTGCTGTAAGTAGACGAGAAGTAAAAGCCTACCTACCTCAAGACCTCTCATATAAGAGATATATTTATTTTTTCAGTCAAGAAGACTAAAGTTTAAATTATACCTATCCCACATATATAAATAATTATAAAAATTTTATCCTTTTAGGTACTTTAAATGTCACCCACCAAATATTTATGAAACACTAATACTTTTCCATATAAAATATAGTATAGCCATATTCATTTCAAAAGTATTTTCTTTAGTGCAAACTGCATATAAGACAGAAAATAAAAATAAACCAAAGATAATGTTTATATTTACCCATCATAAAAATAGTCAAGGATGATACATTTTAATAAATTTCAAATTTCTTTGTGGCTCTTACTCATCCACCATATTTTCATTGGGAACACATAAACTTTTGTATTATTTTTTCTCATTTATAACTTTTTGTTTCTATATATTGCATATAAGTCATTATCTATACAATAATCAGCATATATATTAAAACATTTGCCAGCTAACTGAAAAGAAATAAATCTACTTGAATTATTGAATAAAATAACCAATAAAAATGACAAAAGAATCAAATCACTAAGCATACTGAAATAAGAAATAATAAGTTTAATGTCAGTCTTCAGAACATCAATGGTAATAGAATCACAATCTTTTCATCAAGAATAGCACAATCATTTATTGATAATGATCAAGTGCAATAGATGAAACGATCAGACACAGAGCCAACTTAATCAGTAATGGAAGAAAGATGACTGTTATTTTGAAACATAGCTAATTTTTGGCCTAATAAACCAGATGCACATGGAGAATCATTATTCTACTAATCATCATTCATACATTTACCTGTAACTTTACAATGTAAATCCATGGAAAACAAACAAATGATTTGACCAAGTACAACACAAACTATGCAATTTGTAGTACAAGTTGGTAAACAATGAAATAGGGTATCAATGCAGACTTCTCTGTTAGCATTTGGTTTAATAACCAAACTAAAATAACTGTGTAAAAGAAACATTATATCACATTCTAAATTACAAATGAGTTCCATCTGCTCACTTATACTTATGGCATTCCTTGTTAACATATCATCAAAAATAAAATATAAAGCAACAGGACACATTACAAAATGAATATTTGAAACAACTACATGAGACTTTTAGATATGTGTATTTTCACCTATATATGTATATCTTACATGTATAAATATCTGCAATGGACTGAATGCTTATTGTACCAAAATTTACACGTCAAAGCCTAACCTCTAATGTGATGGTATTAGGGGGCAGGACTTTAGAGAAGTGATTTGGTCACAAAGATAGAACCCTCATATATAGAACTCGTGACCTCATAAGGAGCTGAAGAGACCCCTGCTACTCATGGGAGAACTCACTAAGTAGTTACCTGTTATGAACCATAAATAAGCTCTTCACCAGACAATGAATGTCAGTGCCTACAATTGGACTTCCCAGCCTCTAAAACTATAAGAAATAAATTTCTATTCTTTATAAGCCACTTCATTTATAGTGTTTTCTTCAAGTAATTTGAACAGATGAAGACAGTGTTTAAACACAGATTAACTTACAGCTTTCCAAAACAAGTTCAACATAAAATCTTATAGAAATCTTAACTAATAATATTTTCCATTTTAATTATATGAAGGTTAATTTTATGTATCAATTTGATCAGCATGAGTAACCAGATATTTGGCTCAATATTATTTCTCATTATGCCTGTGGTCATGCATCCACATGAGAATAGTAAGTAAAGCAGAATTCCCTTACCAGTTTATACAACTACTTCACAGACCTTTGTACTTGTACTGGAATTTACATTACCAGGTTTCACTGGTGTTCAGTTTGCAGGTAGTAGGCATAAGATGTGGCAAAACTGGCTAGAAAGTAAGTGTGATCTATTTATTATAAAATCCCAGGACACATGCACAGAACAGTTCCAAAACCCTGCATGTAGACTGCTTATGAGAACTCTAGCACATTTTCAAAAGGATGGACTAGACCTATTGTCAGCCTGAGGAGTGGGTGAGACAAAGAGGACAGTTCATATTGAGTTTTTAGCACTGTGTTCCCTCTTGCATGGTGGTCCACCATCACACTGTAGAATGTACTTTCCTTATTTTTAGTTGGTCCAAACTCATTCTTCAGAGTGTGCTTCTTTTCCTACCTTTAATAAACTTTTGCTACTGTTTGTGCTTGTCTTGACCAATTTTTTGCTCAGGACAGAAAGAATGGAGAAATCACCTCTAGAAGAAGACTCCAGCACCCTAAAAACCTGGTAACAGGCAGATCATGGGATTAACCATAATCAAATAAGCCAGTTCCTTATAATAAATCATAGAGATTGATCATAGCCAACAAGTGGCAGGGGTTTCCAAGGGATACTAAAAAGCAGGGAAGCACAGGTACTCAAAAATGTGGGAACCAAACAATGCCAGATACAGGAAATCAGCATTAAGAAAATACCTACCAAATCAAGTCTAGTATCAGAGGCTTTAGAAAAAGAAGAAGGCCACCTCTGGATTGAAGCACCCTTCATACTGTAAGTCGAGTGAATGCACCATTGTGGGAGAGGATCTACCATCCTGAAGGAAGGAGGAAGCACTGCTTCAGGGCAGGACCCATAGAATAGGTTCCTAACCTATTTTCCCTTCCTTATGGGAGAGGGTGCCCAGTGAGTAAGACAACAAAAGATTGGGATCAATGAAAAAGTTAGGGACAGTGTAAATGCCATAAGAAAACTTCAAGAAATAAGGACAGAAAACTTTTCAAGCATGGACCTAAAAAAATTGACATACAAATAAATGAAGCATACAGAACTCCAAACAGGCATGAAAAAAATAAATCAGTATCAAGGCATATAATAATCAAGATTCCAAAAATTCAGAAGAATGAAATATTAAAAATAGAGAAAAGAAACAAATCACCTATAAAAGAAAATCCCTCAGAATCACAGCAGATTCTCACCACAAACCCTCAAGTCAAGAAAGGTTTATAGAGAGGTATTTCAAGCCCTACAAGAACAAATTCCAACCCAGACTGAGGAGGCAGGCAAAACTATCTTTCAAAATTGATAGAGAAATAAAATATTTCCATGACAAAGAACACCTGAGGAAATTCATGACCACCAAGTCAGCTTTTCAGAATGCTCTGAAGCATTCATTAGAAAGAGAAAAGGAAGACCACAACCAGAAGAACACCAATAGAAAGAAGCCACCAGGAAGGGCAAGCAATTAAGCAAAGGGCAAAGACACAAAACAAACAAGAAAATGGAATGAAAAACATAAGTATGAGTTATAACCATCACATAAATGGATTCAACTCATGAATGAAATGAAACAGACTAGCAGAATGAATCAAGAAGCAAGATCCAACAATACACTCCATTCAATAAGCATTCTTAACTCAAGAAATCCATAGACTGAAAATCAAAGATAGAAAACAATACTGCTTGTGACAGGATCCCAGAAAAAAAAGCAGGGGTAGCTATTCTGTTTGGAGACAATGTGAAACTCAAACCAAGTCTGATCAAAAAGTCAAGGAAGGTCACTACATATTTATTGAGGGAAAACTCCAAGAAGAAGGAATAAAAATCATAAATATTTATGCACCAAACACTGATATACCTAACTACATAAAACAAATATTAATGTACATTAAAAAGTCAAATAAAGCACTAACACAATTGTAATGAGGGACTTTAATACTCCACTTTCACAATTAGATAGATCAACTAGACAAAAAAAATCAACAAAGAAATATGAGAATTAAAAAAAATCTGTGAACAAATGGATTTAGTAGATGTCCTCAGGGTGTTCCACCCACAACATCAGAATACACATTCTTCTCAGCTGAACATGGGAAGTTCTCCAAAACTGACCACATATTAGCCCACAGAACATGCTCAAGTAAATGCAAAGGAAATGAAATTATCCCATGCATCTTCTCTGACCATAATGCAATGAAACTGGAAATCAATGGCAAAAGAAATAATAAAAACTACATAAACACATGGAAATTAAGCAAGACCTTCCTGAACAACCAACTGGTCACAAAAGAAATTAAACAATATCTACAATTAAGTGAAAATGACAATACAACATACCAGAACTTATGGGATAGAATAAAAGCAGTCATACAAGGGAAATTTATATCACATCAGGAAAACAGAACAAGCTCAAATAACTTAATGTTGAATTCCAAACTCCTAGAAAAGGAAGACCAAATCAAACCCAAAGTTCATCCAAGAGAAGAAACTATAAAAATCAGAGCAGAAATCAATGCAATCAAGACCAAGAAAATAATACAATCAATGAAACAATTGGTTCTTTGAAAGATTAAATAAAATTGATAAATCTTTAACCAATCCTATCAAAAACAGGGGAGGAAAGGACTCAAATTCAATCAATTAGGAATGAAAAGAGGGAATCACAATGGATCTTGTGGAAGTACAGAAGATTCTCAATACCTACATCAAGAACCTATAGTCTAATACAATGGAAACCAATGAAGAAATAGATTTGTGGACACATACAAATTACCTAAACTGAAACAAGAAGATATAAATATCCTTAATAACCTAGTATCAGTCAATACATTGAAAATGTTCTTAGAAACTTAACAAGAAAGAAAAGCTGATGCCCTGATGGACTCACTAGTGAATTCCACAACAAATTTACAGAAGACATAATCACATTAATGCTGAAATTCTTTAATGAAGTAGAAAGGGAAACAATTCTTCCACAATCACTCCTGAAAGCAACTGTTACTCTGATACCTAAATCACAGAATGACCTAACCAGAGAAGAAAACTACAGACCAATGACTGTAATTAACATAGATGCCAAAACCTTCACAAGATACTGGCAAACAGAATATAGCAGATCATCGAGAAGATTATATATACCATGAACAAGTAGGATGCATCTCAGTGATGAAAAGATGCTCCAACATATGCAAATCAATAAACATAATACACCATATTAACAGAGCCAAAGACAAAAAACATGACCATCTCAATAGATGGAGAAAAACCATTCTACAAAGTCCAACACTCATTCATGATAAAAACTATAGAAAATTGAAACAGAGTTTTTACCATAGGCTGATAAAAGCCATCTATGACAAACCAACAATCAACATGATAGCAAATGGTCAAAAGCTGAAAGCTTTCACTCTAAAATCAAGAACAAAACAAAGATGTCCACTAACACCACTCCTATTCATTATACTTCTGGAAATATTAGCCAGAGCAATTAGACAAGAGAATGATACAAAAGGACAGGAAAGGAACAAGTAAAATTATCATATTCATATATGACATGATACTCTACATAGAAAATCCCAAAAACTACACCAAAACATTTCTAGGTTTACTAACCAAATTCCGTAGCATAGCTGGATACTCAAAAATCAATTGTCTTCCTATTCACAAAAAAACAAACTGACGGAGAGAAAAATTAGGGAAACCACACCCTTCACAATAGTATCCAAAAAATGAAATACTTAGGAATCAATCTAACAAACAAAGTAAAAGATCTATACATTGAAAATTACAGAATCTTGAAAAAGTAGAGCAAAAGGATATCAGAAAATGGAAAGATACTCCTTCCACATGGGTAGGAAGAACCAACATAGTGAAAATGACCCTAATCCCAAAAATCGTTATATTGATTTAGTGTAATACCAATCAAAGTACCATTACCATAGCTCACAGAATTAGAGAAAACATTCCTAAAATTCACTGGAACCAGAAGAGGCCTAGAATAGCAAGCATATTGGGTAACAAAGACAAGTCAGGGGTACCACAATTCCTGACTTGAAATTATACTACAAAGTGACTGTGATAAAATCAACATGGCATTTGCCAAAAAACAGACCTGACCATCAGTGGAACAGACTAGAAGATGCAGACACAACTCCAACTACACTCAGCCACCTTATCTTTGACAAAGGGGCCAAACATGTTCATTGGAAGACAGATAGCCTCTTTAATAAATGGTGCTGGAAAACCCAATTTTCCACATACCGAACACTAAACATAGACATGTTATCACTATACATTAAACTAAAATTGAAATGGATCAAAAATCTAAACATTAAAACAGAAACACTGAATGTACTGGAAGAGAAAATAGGTAAAAATCTTGAACACATAGGTATAGGCAAAGAGTTCATGAACAAAATCCAGACTCATTGGAAATACTTCAAAGAATCAACAACTGGGATCTTACCTTATTAAAAAAGCTTTTGCATAATAAAATAAGTCACCAACAGAGTGAAAAGATAAAGCACCGATATCTAAAAAGAAAAATCAGGTCCCCCCCAAATTCAATCCAAAAATGTGCATCTGAGGTGAATACACACTTCTCAGATGAAGAAATAAAAACAGCAAATAAATATTTGAAAAAATGTTCAACATCATTGAATTATTTGAAAGATGCAAATTAAAACACAGATTTAACCTTACTCCAGAAACAATGGCTATTATCAAGAAATCAACCAACAACAAATGTTGGAAGAGCTATGGGGAAAAAGAAACCCTTCTTCACTGCTGGTGGGAGTGTAGACTGGTGCAACCACTGTGGAAATTAGTGTAGAGATTCCTTATGAAACTAGGGTCAGAGGTCTCATTCAACCCAGCTATTCACCTTCTGTGTATCTTTCTGAAACTATTAAAAACATCATACTACAGTGATTTCTGTGCACCCATGTTAATCGAAGCACAATTTGTAACAGCTAAATAGTGGAAACAACTCAAATGCCCATCAACCAGAAAAACAGATTAAAAAAAAAAGATGTGGTATTTTTATACAATGGAGTACTACTCAGTCATAAAGAAGGAGAAAATTGAGACTTTTATAAGTAAATGGATGCAATTCAAGACCATACTCATAAGTGAAATAAATCAGATTGACATGTGTAAGCATCATATTGTTTCCTAGTGTAAAAAGCTGAAAGAGTAAATGGGGAGATCCAAAATGTAAAACAGATATTATAAAATGAGAAGAAACTGTTCAAAAGGAAAGAGAAACTGGGATGACAGAAAAGAGAAAAGAAGGAAGGGAAAAATAAAAGGAAAAAAAATATACATATATATGTACATACATACATACATATACATACATACAAGATAAGTTTATATACTAATATTACTAGTTTTCCTTAGTTCATTGAAAAGAAAGGCTTTTGCTGATATTGTTTGGACAATTTTTCATGCCTATATCTTGTACTCTGAATAAATACTTTGAAGATAACAACATGCAATATATTAACCATTGTTACTCTCTTATCTTGTCTTGAAATTTTGGCATTTTTTTCTCCTTAAAATAAAATTTTAAAAAAAGATCTCTTCCATAATAGTGACAGAGTTTTTATACTCTAATTGATCTTCCATAATAGTGACAGAATTTTTATACTCTAATTGAACTCACAATTTAAATTATCTTAACTATCCATTCAAAAAAAAACAAATTCTTACAGATCAGATCAAAAATTAAAATCCAACTCTATTTTGCATACTAGAGACACAACTTATCCATAATACATAGACTGAAAGGCAAAGAATGGAAAATGATATTCCATGCAACAGAAGTCCCAAAGCTAACAGGAGTACCTATCCTATTTTCAGACAAAGGGAATTCGAGCCAAATTTGCTCAAAAGAGATACAAATAATCACTACATACTATATAGCAAAGGATTCAAGAAAAAGAAATAATAATTATAAATATATGCACTGAATGCCAGCATACTCCATAAAATAATACTACTGTACATAGAAGATCAGATAACGCATCAACACAATATCATGGGAAACTTCAATACTGCATTATCATAACATGTCAACTAATCAAAAATAAAAAAGAAATATTACAATTTAACCATATCTAAAAATAAATGGACTTAAAAGATATCTAAAGAATATCCTACTCAGCAACAACACAATATACACTTTTCACAGCAACATGCAAACCTTTCTCCAAAATAGACCACATCTTAAGTCATAAAACATGTTTAAATAAATATAAAAGAATCTGTAACCTTGTATCAGATCACTGAATCATTTTCTACATATTTTCTCAATGTCTTAATGTATAAAGTGTTTCCTTTTTGTGTACAGTGTTATCTAATGGTAACATAAAAATACAGCAATGTTTACATCACCATCTACTCATGAATACTAACCATGCTGCAGTTACTATTTGCAGAAATGCATTTCTTGTCATCACACCATTGGCACCCATTTGTATTGGCTGTACAACTAGCACAATCTGCATATCTGTAACATCTGTCATCAGAAATAGCTATAATACAAATTGGGAGATAAAACATAAATGTCATACTTTGTAATACACACACCAGACATTTTTAACCAAAAAAATGCCCTTTAATATCAAAACAAGTTCTCCAACCTGAAGGCAACTTTATAGTTTGTGTTTATAGGTTTTAAAACTCCTACTATATCTATCTAAATTGTTCAATCTATCGGGATCCTACAGCCATTTTAAACTTACACATTTTCAAGGTGAAAAAATATCTTACAAGTATTTTACTAAATAAAATATATTATACATCCAAAACAAACATCATTAAAATACTGTTGTATTAACTAAAAATATTTAGTTAATCTGAGTTAATATACACTATCAAAACTTGAAAATATATTTTAGTTGTAGTATCAAAAATGCATAAAAGCTCTCACCTAATTAAAGCAAATTGAACAATGTTATCCAAATTATAAATAAAAATAAATGATATTGACTGATAATTTCACATAAATCTGAATTATTCAACATTTAAAAGAAATATATTGAAACAATGATCACAAAGTTCTAAAAAATGTCTTAATTTTATGGCAGTAATTCAGTAATAAGAATAAATATCTTCATTTACTTGTTTTAGCACACAATATTTCATAAGAATGATGTACTTGAAAGTATTTTACTTTATATGACAAAATAATTCATATGTAGGATAGTCACATATATTTCAAAAATAAAACTATAAATAGTCAACAAAGGTATTAAATTATTAATCACTGTTAAATTCAAACACTAAATTTTGAATTAGAGGATTATAAATTTTTCATTTCTGTAAGCCACTAAAGACAATTCCTAATAGCAAAATGCATTTCTACTCTACTCAAATAGAAAAATTTTGATGGCAGAAAGGAAAGGAGAAAAAGCCTTACCTGTTTTAGGAGGGCACTTTGCTCTAAGAATATTATTTGTATTCCCAGATTCCC
Source organism: Dolichotis patagonum (assembly GCA_004027295.1). Classification (NCBI taxonomy): domain Eukaryota; kingdom Metazoa; phylum Chordata; class Mammalia; order Rodentia; family Caviidae; genus Dolichotis; species Dolichotis patagonum. The sequence continues at coordinate 28,464 of PVJX010001361.1, forward strand.
AAGATTCACAGTGATTTTTATTCCAAATGCATTTTATGCCTGGACCAGCATTTTTACAAAGTTCTTCATCTCTGAAGGCCTTGCAATTTGGAGGCTTATACACAAGGATATCATTAAGGAGTACACTAGAAAATCCCCCAAATATATACATAGACCTATCAGAAACAAAACAAAAAGTTGTTTTTTGGGGTTTTTTTTGTACCAGTAACCAAACTCAGGGCCTCGCGCTTGCCAGGCAGGCCACCGAGCTACATGCATGCTCAGTCCAACAAAACAAAACTCTTAAGAAAACAAGATTAAAAGTTTCTATGTAACAAATTCACTTTAAAAAGGAAGCATTATTTTTAAAGACGTTTTTCAGAACTGTTTTTGAAAATCATATTTCTAACATTTAATACCATGAAAATAGTATATAAACGATTGTAAGATTTCCCAAAGTCCTCTTATAAGAAACCTAAAACATTGTATAAATCTTAATGTACTAGGGCTAGGGATTTATCTCAGTGGCCTAAGCATCTGCCTGGCAAGTATGAGGTCATGAGTTCGATCCCTGGTACCCAAAAAAAAAATTTTTAAATCTTCTCATACTAAGGAAAATTGAGTTTTCAAAACAGCATTCTATTAACCCAAAAAAAGAGAAGGAAAGAATTGTAACATTCTTCTTGTCAGAAAAATTAACTGTTATCTTAATAGAGTTGGAAATAATTTTTATGAAATAGATTAGTTTACATGAATAAGATTTACTTATGAATTCCTGTCTCAAATTGTCATTATTAATACATCAAATTTAGAAGTTAGATACAGAGATCTTCTCATTTGTTTTGCTCTTAAATAAAAAGACCAAAAAAACTTTTCAAAACTTCAGTGCTAAAGTAACTGATACTAACTAGTGTGAAAAAAAGTTTGACATGTCCATAAACGGCATACTGTTTACTTCTAAAAATATTAACACAATAAATGAAAATAGGAAAAATGTTTCAAAATAACTTTCACTAACAAGCAGTTGAAACAAAAATCAAACAAACACAATTTCAACAGAGAAACCTAGAAGTTTTATTTTAACATTTCATTTCATTCATTATTGTTTTAAAAGTCAATTGATAATGGTTACACAGTTTCATTATGTCTATCAAGTCACTGTGTGGCAATAGTGGATAATTTTTATATAATTAGGATAAGGTAATAATAAAATTCTGAATTCCATATTTTAAATTAAGAAATAAGGCTGCAAATTGTTTAGTGTCACTTTAGTGCAAATTACCAAATTTTTGATACTGAAACAAAAATTCTATTAATGTAAACGACAAAGGTAATTTAATATTCATCCAGCCCAACTTCCCAATGGACATAAGAATCTAAAATCTAAGAAGATTAAAAGATTTGTCAAAATCATGCATTATTTTCCATGAATTAAAATGAAAATTTAATTATTCTCTCTTTATCTCATTGAGAGAAATAGAGGACAGCTAGTCTAGCACTTTAGCCAGATCTCTTTATAAATACAATTATTTTTTTTTCTGATGTCTGAAAAAAGAATTCACGATGACTTTCAGGAAAAACTTCCTTAATTACTCCCCTACCCCTAGGTATTTAAAAGAAAAAAGAAACAAGGATATAGCTATGACACAGTAAGGATACATAAAATCCAATGTCATTAAGCATCAATGATGATTTTCAAACAGTATGTCAAAATCAACAATTATATGAAGGATTGATATCCTTGATCCTCTAAAAATTTCAAATGTGTTTCTTTTACCCATTAATGACTACTGCAGAATGTCCAAATCTGTTGACATCTCTATGAAGATTTGGTTTTGGTAATGTTTTCCATTCATTGCAAGCTAGAAAAAAGAAAACAAAACACATTAAATAAAGGAAGATATTAAAACAAATACTATAAAATAAGCATTGGTCAAGTTATAAATACTTAAAATCACGAAGAAAACAAAAAGAAATTGATTTATTGATTTTCTATGACCTACAATTTTGAAGCACTGCACTAGCATTATTCCTTAAATAAAAATAGCTTGCCTAAAATTGTCACAAATAATTTGAAATATGCGACAATAAAGAAACAGAGGAATGAGATTAAGTATATCTTATGTTAAGAGATATTGCAATGGCAGATCTTTGTTAAATATGCTGAAGTTCATATAGTAAAGTTCAAGAATGTCAATATGAGGCACATTTATTGGAAAATAAAATGTTACCACAAATATTTCATACATGCACACAAAAGTAAATAGTATATTTACTATTCACATATTTACTATTCACAAGAATGCTAGAAAAGAGACAAAATAAACTATTTAAATCACTTTAATATTTGAAGTTTTGAAATAATAGCTTTTATTTCATGTAGAAGAGAATCATTTAAATAGCAAAAACCTAAAAATAATGAGAAACAAATTGTTCATTTGTTATATAAGAACTATAGAAATATAGGTAAGAAAAATACTTATAATTTCAATAGAACCTAAAGTTGACATATATACTAACAGAATTTATAATTTCAAATAGTTCAGTATCCAATGATTAGGAACATTGTCAAGATATTGTAGATTTCATCTCCTTAGATATGCCACATTTAAAGTAAGCTTTACTATACTAAAAGCATATAACTATGACAAGCTTTTCAAAACAATTTTATAGAAAATATAGAACCCCTTATGCAATACGAAGACAGTCAATTGTAAAAGTAACTTGTTTTTCTACAAGTTATAATGTCTATAACACAAGAAGTAAAATGGTTTTAATTCAACATTCTTACTGATGAAGATAAAATTATAAAAAGCAAAATTGCAGTTTAGTAAATGAAAATATAACACTGAAAACAATAAAACCTATCTTGAACTGTATTTCCCACAGTGTATTCCAAGGTACACATATCCTTCCAAAAAGAATTTTTTGAAAGTTAGAATATTAGAGGCAGCTAATGACTTAAGATAGATTTCAATCATTCCATCCAATCCTAGCATGCTTGTACACACTCACACACAGGCTATATGGTCAATAATTTATAAATTGTATATTTATTACATTATTCCAATAACAATTACAGAAATGGGAATTAAATAAAATGGAAACTCAGAGGAAAGAGTAGGACTACAGAAACCTATAAATGTGTTCAAAAAGGACAGATATTCAAGGTCAATCTAAGACATCTGGAATACAGCAAATACAGTAACCCAACAACTTGAGTGTGCCTAGGGCAAAAGGACAAATAATCCAACAGACAGACAAGGAGAAAAAAAAAGATGATATGCAAGATGAGAACTACAAAAGTGCTCAAAAAATCATGTATATACTGAGTCAGAAAAAGGAACTGAGAGAATAAAAAGGATTAAATTGGGCTTTTGAAGATTTGTCCTAATTCTATAAGTCATTCTCTTTTGGGAGAAAAAAGAAATATTTTCAGCACATAGAACAGTCCAAGGAATACAATTACAAATACCTACCAGTCCAAATTATCAACCCAGTATTTTATTATATTTGCTATACATATTTTAAAGATATAAAACTTTTCATATATGATTGAAATTCTTGTGTACTCCTTCCCCAATTTGAATTTCTTTCTTTTTTCTTTGGAAGGAAACAATATCCTGTATTTGCTTTTAAATGTTTCTACTGATATAGCTTATAGTTCTTTTGTACGTTACAAAACATAAAATAAATGATATATCATAAGCATCCTTCTGTGATTTGCTTATTTTGATAAAGAGGTATTTTGCTTTTTACCATTTTAACCTTTTTAAATGCAAATATTCCTTAACTTTATGGTATCAAATCCCAAAACACTCATTCTAAATTGGAACTATAAGTCAAAAATATACTTAATATTACTATAAAGCAATACTGTGCACTTTAGAGCACTAGTTTCCAATATTTTGGCTTGCCTCACATGCAGTGAATGAAAAAGAATTGTCCTGGGTCACTTATTAAATATGTAATATAGTTTATGCATTAATATATATAAGCAACAAAACATGTTTTATTTCTTATACTTTTTATTACAACAAAAAGGAGGGCAATATAAATACAAAACTAGTACGATATTTGACCTTATTTTTTTTTTTACAACTAATGAATCAATGGAAACAGTTGCTCAAGTTTACTAATTAAATAAGAAAGTTTATATGTCTGCTTAATATAGCAACAAAGACCTATCTTCACAGGCATACACATATTGTATGTAGGCTGAAATACTATTGTAAGTAATCAAGGCATTTTACTCACCAAGATTTACAGTTTCAATTAGATGTGTGTGGTGGTGAAGGAAGCAGAGTTAGCACTGCACTGTGCCCTCCCCTACACAGCTTGCCCAAGTGCCTACACAGTCTACACTGAGCAATTAAATCGTGGAAAATTATGATTATAAATAACAATAATATTAAAAGTTTCTTATGGGACCTATTACTGGTCACCCAGGATGACATGTGGCCCATAAGTCACAGGGTAGACAAGCGGGCAGGGTAGTGCTTGTTTATTCTCATCATCACATGGCTGACTGCAGTACAGTTCACTGCCACTGCATGGGGCATTGCTAACCCAGGGAAATATCAAAATTCAAAGTATGCATATTATTACACTATCATAAAGCCAAAAAGTTGTAAGTTGAAGCATCACAAGCTAGAGACTATGTACAGTTCAATGACATTAAGTATATTCCCATTACTCTGCAACCATTACCATCATCCATATCCAGAACCTCCTTTTTTCTGAGTTGCTCAATAACAATTTCTCCATTCTTCTCACCCCCCAGCTCTTCATAACCATCATTCTATATTCTGATTCTAAGATTTTTACTACTCTAAATACGTTTTATGAGTAGAGTCATATACCATTTGTGTTTTTGTCACTAGAATTTTTCCCTGAGCATGATGTCTTCAAGGTTCATTCATGCTGTAGCATGGATCATAATAGCCATCCTTTTTACAAAATTTTATCATGCTTTCTTTCCCATTCATCTGTCAATATGTTACACTATTCTGAATAACACCTCTATGATTATGCGTGCACAAATACTAGTTTGTGGCCCTGCTTTCATTTGGTAATATACCAGAAACCAAATTGCTGGTAAAACCATGTTTAATATTTTCAGGAACTGCCAGTCTGTTTTCCACCGTGGCTATACCATTTCACAGTCTGATCAGCAGCACTCAAGGGTTCAACTTCAATTACCAACACTTGTTACTTTGTTTTTTGATAACAGCCGCTGAGAGTGTGTAGTGTCTCTATGGTTTTATGTTTTCCTACAATTAGTGATGGTAGTACTTTAATGTGTGCAGACTGCGCATGAGTAATCTTTGGTAAAATGTCAATTCAACATCTCATTTAGATTTATGATACACTGTATCTGGTGCTTTATGTCTATCTATTTATTTATACATACATACATACATACATACATACATACATACATACCTGGGATCAAACTCACAACCTCATGCTTGCCAGGCAGGCACTTATGTCACTGAGCTAAATCCTTATTTATTTTAACTAGTTACAGTATTCTATTTTATGATCATAACAATATTGATTCACTAAACAGTATTCTATTTTATGACCATCACAATATTGATTCACTAAACTGTTAAAAGTCATCTATCCTTTTCAGATATTTCCTACACAAGTCATGTTGATATATTCACTGATAAAAATCTTATGCACCTTTTCTCTAATGGATACCTAAGAAGAAACTTACTTGGTTTTAAAACAACTTGAATTTTATTAAATTTTGCCAATTTGCCTTTCAAAGTAGTTGAAAGTTCCTCTTGTTTCAGAAGGAACATATTTATCTAACATGTAAGTATTATCAGACTTTTAATTTTTACCAATCTGATGAACAGTTTATTTTGCATCTTCCCCAGTTACTGGTGAAATCAGCTAGCTTGTGGTTTGGTTAATTTTTTTTTAATTCTTTGATGAAATCACTGTTCAAGTTTTTCTGTTCATTTTCCTATTTGTTTGTTGTCTTTTAATAATTTTTAAAATTATACGATAAATATTCTATATGTAAATTATTTGGTGGCCATATGACATGCAGTGATCATATATTCTTTTATACAATAGTTTATTTTTTTACTTACTTTGCAGAGTTTTGTCTTACAGAAACTTTGTACATTAAATTGTAAAATTTATCATTTTCCTTATGATTTCTCCCTTTTATTCTGTAACTCAAGATTTTAAATACGATCATTAATTTACCTCTAAATATTTTGTAGTTTTGCTTTTAGTATTTTGGTCTTCAACCCAACTGGACCTTATTTTTGTATATGCTGTAGGAATTATATTTCTTCCACACATTATATATTCTAGATATTTCTAAATATATAGCCAAATAAAAATTTTCCCAGAAAATTTTTTTAACATTTACTTTGTACATCATTTAGTTTTTGTATCATTGTGGTTTTATTTTTCTTTTTAACTAAAGATATACATGTGCAAAGTTAAGTCAATAACACTCACAAGCTTGTTTCTGAAAAGATCCCTCATTCTGTGTCACACCAATGCCTATTTCAGAATCGCAGAGAAAAACACTTTTAATTCTAAATAGTTTCTGTATTTATCTCCTCATTCTAAAAATATGCTTAGTTACTAATTTCACATATCCCTGATGTCCATCTTCAGATGATTTAGCTCTTATAAAAACACGTATTTTCTATCCTCCCCTTATTTTTTATATTGTAAAATTATAATATATGATTACTTAAATCAGTATTTATTTTATATTATTTACAGATAAGCTTCATAGCATATTATAATTTTATTCTTGAATACTTTAGTTCCTGTATAAATCATTTCATTTATTTTTTGCTTTATATATACACACATATATACACATTATAGATAGATAGATAGATAGATAGATAGAGAGATAGATAGATAGAGATATATATATATTTACTTACACATTTCAGGCATGATTCTATATTAGGTAGGTATATCTCATCTCAATATTTCATAATATATCAAGTGATATTGCAGTCTCATTTATGAATTTATGATATTCCGCCTAAAATTCCATCTTTCTCTTCTAATCTGAATTTCCTTTCTAGACCTGCTAGTTTATCTTAAAGATTCTCTCCATATCTCCCATATATGTCTTAAATTCCATTTTTATATATTTTTATATTTAATCTCATATTTCAGTAAAGATGTAATCTTACAGTTTCCAAAGAAAATGTACAATGAAGATGTATTTGAGACCTGTAATTCTAAAAATGGCTTTTTTATACTCTAATAACACAGTATTGTCTGTCTAAACTTAGAATTCTAACATAAAATGTATTTCAGACATCTTAGCAAATGGATCATTTTCATATTGATTTTGCAAGGCCCTATGCTATTTTGTAAGGCCATATGCTATTGAGTTCTGTGACTTATTTGTAGTATTTGTAGTATTTCTTTTCTCTCTCTCTCTCTCTTTCTCTAAGCATTTCTTCTTCTATCTTCTCTCTTCATCCTGAATTTGGCTATGAGTCTTCTGTATTCTTTCTTCTGGGGCTTGGTTACTTTTATTCTTCAAACTCATATACTTAAATCTTGGAAAATTTTTTTAAATTATTCACTTGTAATTTACTCTCAATCTAAAATTTTACATTATTTAATTTTACAACTCTTATTACCAAGACATCAAGTTTTCCAAAATAATCATATAAACTTATTTTTAATACTACTTTCTAACTCTCTATTGCTAATATTTTCTTGAACATTCTTTATCTTTAAATCATTTATCCTAATTTAATTCCCAAGAGCAATATTTTTTTCTTTTTTGAATGACCTATTTTTATTAAAATCTCACATTTTTGTCTCATGAATGTAACAATTTCTACCTATGAAGTTATGTTATAATCTATTTCTGCATTATCTCTAATTTCTTATTTCTTTTTCCCTGCATGATGTTTTGGCCAAATTTAGTGGCTTATTTCAAATGTCTAAGTGTTAACTGGTCATCCTTTCAAATTTAAGAGTGAAGCACTACAGATATAAAAGCACTACCAAAAATGCCTAGGAAAGACAAGTTAGGATTAGGAGATTCTCAGCAGATGGATCATTTCAACCCTTGTTATGTGCTTTCTTAGGCTAGTCTGATTTCTGTAGGTACATTCTCCAGTCTCCTGCATGAACACTGTAAATATGACAAATAGCAAGCAAATGAAGAAAGCCAGAGGTTTCACTAAATTTCATTAAATTTGAGTATTTTCCCTTAACCTTATTGCTTAAAAATAACACTTACATGTTCAGTCACACTCTAGTAATGTTAAATATAATGTACTCTGTCAGCATCTGCAAATAGTAAATCTTCATCTACCAGCAGAGTACAAGCAGGGGCAGATACCCAGCTGCACAAGAGAGGGAAGGGATCTGTGGATTTAAAACCTAACTGTATGGATTTTTTCTGTTTCCAGGCCCACATGCATTCCACTTTTACAAGTACTCAACTCCAGGTACTGAGAGTCTATAGGTTTCTACAATATAAATGTAATCCCTGAATGTTATCTGTGATTCCAGCTACCTAATGTTTTCCAGGGATTTACCACTTGTTTATCTTCTGCTTTACAGCCTCACTTTTTTGGTTTTTATCTCTCTGTTTGCCTTCATACACGTAAGTCCTTTCTTTACTCAAGGTTCTAGTGGAATCTAGGCATAAAAGTAAACATTGATGTTTACTTTAATGAAATATTTACCTGCTATGTTTAACTGAAAGTGTCTCCTTAATTTTAATTTCTACCTCATCTACATCCCCCCCCCCATTAGTATGACAAGAGAAGAAAGTTAAAATTTTCAAGCTTATAGCAAGGAAAATAAGATAAGACTAACCTGAGGAAAAGAACTCTCAACAAGAGATGGTGTTAAAATTACATTGTTTTTTGTTTGTTTTTTGTTGTTTGGTTCCAGGGATCAAACTCATGGACCGGGAGCTTGTAAGCAGGTACTTATGCACTGAGCTAAATCCCCACCCTCTAAAATTACACTGTTAGTGGGAAGGTAAATTAGCATAGCCACTGTGTAAAAGTTTGGCGGTTCCTTATAACATTAAATAGAATTACCATATGACAAAGAAATTCTACTGTTGGTTAAATACGCAAAAGACCTGAACACAAACATGTGCATATTTCACAATAATCAAATAACAGCAGATATATGGATAAGCAAATTGTGACATATACATATAATAGAATATTATTCAACCATAAAAAGAAATAAAGAACTGATACAAGACATATCCTTGATGAGCCATGAATATACACTAAATGAAAAAAGCCAAAAACATATTTTATGATCACATATTTTATGATTCCAGAAATAATCAGAATTCATAAATTTATAGAGACAGGAAGCAGAACTGCAATTAGTAGGGAGTAGACAAAAGAATGAAGAGCCAGACAAAAATTGCTTCACGTATATAGAATTCCTTTTGGTGTCGTAAAAATATTTCTGAACCTCAGAGGAGAGAATATGTAGCAATGGGAACATACCACATGCTGGTGAAGTATTTGTTTTAATGTGGTTAGTTTTTGTGTTATGTAAATTTTATCACAGTTTAAAAAGAGAGAAACTACTTGAAATAAACCTTTAAAGGAAATGCTTAACCAAGATTATGAAAGATCTACTGAGTAAATCACATAGCTAATATAAATGAGCAAAGCTCAAAACTCAAAAAGTACTTGGCTTCAAATATTTTCTTCATTTTAGTGAATTTCTATTAATGTCACATTTTACTTGCACATTTAAACTAACCATGCTGAATACCAGGAAGTTGCCATCGAAATGTTCCCCAAGTCATATTTTTTTCCATAACATTGTACACTAAAAATAGCACCAGGAAAAAGGATGAGTAGTGTGGTCTAAAGAAAACCTAAATTCATTAATTGTTCTTAACTAAGAATGGGAGGAAATATATAAAATTTAGATTAATGGATTTTGATAAGATATGGGAAAAAGAATGATCACGATTTACAGAATCTGACTTAGATGTAATTAATATTCAATGAAACAATGGTATAGATGGGAAGTTGAGTAAGACTGAGTTTCAGCACTAAAGGAATTACAATAGACTGTGATATCTATTAAGAGATATATAGAATGCTATGGAAGCCCAAAGAGGAAAAGCACCTGGCTACTTCTCACAGCTAAAAAAAAAAATTCTTAAATTACTATTATAATATGTTATAAACTGAAAAATTAATAAAATCTTACAGTCTTTTTTAGATGGGTATTTTTTCCAATATAAGGGGCTATGTCCTTTAACCTAAGGAAAACAATGTGTTAACTGTTTATCAATGCTTTGTAACATTTAATTTCCAAGATAACTATGAACAGTGAATGTTCTTCTTACTTTACTATACAAAAAGGAAACAGCATCATGAGAGGTAATGTAACTTTCGCAAAGTCAAACCTGGCAAAGTCATTAAAACCAGCTGATCTTAACTACTATACTACACTGTCTCACACTACCAAGAAAGCTTTTTTTAAAATAAACATTAACTTCATGAAAATAAAAATAGTAAAAATGGTTTTTAAAAATACATGAGTGCCTGCAGAAAAAAAATCATAATGTAGTAATACTTATTTATACATGACAGCAACTAATGTAGACAAATAACAAAACACAAATCTACTTCTAGAAGTATTTTGCCTTTTAACATTCATTGTAATGAGAAATAAAGCCTACATTATTATGTCTAATGTTATCCTCAATTACACTAAAAGTTTTAAATGAATCACATAAAGACTTAGGGTAGATATTGGTCCTCTTCCGATGCTCTTCCTTTAGGCACAGGCACATCGTTATACCCTCATACTGCCTAGATGCTGAATGCCCCAATGAAATGCAAACCAATGTGCCATCCATATTATTAGAAGAAAACATTTAATTATCAAGGAAAGGTACAGTGGCAACCTATGTTCTCTGTCACCCTGGCTGCCTAAGTGTTGCCAATCAATGAATCTGTCTTTCCAACCAATACTAATTATGTACCGTAAGAGGGAAACAAATTATTTGGTAAATAAGTTATCCAAACTTCTAATGTGTATTGGATATGGATGCATACTGTACAGACCATCATTCAAGGAAGGACTGGTAGCCTGTGTTGTCAGGAGTTGTCAGTGAACAGTCATCAGCTGCAAGCTATTTCAGCAGAGGCACAAGTCAGTCAGAGTCACACCCTTCCAAGAATGATCCACACAAAATTACTGATCTGGGGATATAAAGGCCTCACCATTGTAGTCCAACATGGGACAATTCTGATCAACATTGTACCTCCAGAGATACAATGGCATTGACTAAGATTATCAGTCCATAACCACAATTCAACTTAAACCTTCTGTTCAACTTTGGCATTGACTAAGATTATCAGTCCATAACCACAATTCAACTTAAACCTTCTGTTCAACTTTGCTTTCGCTCTCACCTTTTTCAAATGCATTGATTTGAAAAATCAATCATTTGTGTGGATCATTCTTGGAAGGGTGTGACTCTGACTGACTTGTGCCTCTGCTGAAATAGCTTGCAGCTGATGACTGTTCACTGACAACTCCTGACAACACAGGCTACCAGTCCTTCCTTGAATGATGGTCTGTACAGTATGCATCCATATCCAATACACATTAGAAGTTTGGATAACTTATCCAATGCAATGCTTTCGCTCTCACCTTTTTCAAATGCATTGATTTTAATACTATCAATGGACATAATGAATACCAAAATCTGCCTCGCAGAGAACGTAAACTGTGACAGTACCAGGAGTGGTCTGTGAAAGAAAAAGTACTGCAATAAGATGAAACACAGCCCATGCTAAGTGAGACTAAAATGCCAGGACTTCCATAGCAAACAATAAAGTCAGGGATTAAAAAATCTAGGAATGTAGGCATTCTCGGGTGGATATGCAGTGTACATAATGCCAGAAAATCCACCAGGTCACTAATTCTACTAAGAAAGGCAAAGATTTTCCATTTACCAGAGCCGTAAAGCATGTAATGGTGGAAGAGAAACTAGCTAGCCTCATTATGAATTTAACAGCTCTCCTCTACAGGCCAAAGTTGATGGTAGGAGAAACTGTAACAAAACAGTTTCTCAGGGATGGATATGATAGAGCAGAAAAGGCCAACTGCTGACATTCATCCATCAAAATCCAACCCCAAAACAGGAAACTACTGTAAGACCAAAGTATTAGTCAAGAGAACTTACTGAGAATTACAGGGATGTTTAGCAAACCACAGTATTCTTAGAAGCAATGGGCAGCCAACAGGGTATGGCCTAACTCATATTATCAGAAGAAATCAAGAATAAGTATTCAGGATACTGATAGCAAATGCTACAATAAATAATAACAATGTGTTTTTAAAACTCTGGACTTGAGCTACTTGTTAAATGTTGAGCTTATAAATATAAAGTCCTGGGGCCAGGAGATAGGACCCTGCAGTCAATGGCAAATGTATATAACATATTTCTCCAAGTTCCTCCTCAAAGTCATTCATAATAATTTTATTGAGTAACTGCAGCTTAGGGGAAAGGCCTATATGAATATTCCAAATGCTCTTAAACACAAGGTATGAATCAACATTGATATCTGGAGATATCATCACTGCCTCTCTATAAGGTAGGTATAGATGGAGGTGAGGAAATAAATGGCATTCTGGACAAGGTCCAGCTCAACATGGGTCCACTGTGTCACAGACACACCCACTTATCATGCACAACTCCTACTACACATAGTCCACAGTTATGATGGCAACCTCTGGAACTGTCACACCTGGGACAGTAAAATAAATTTTTAAAATAGTATGACATTTCAGAGAAAGTGGGTAACAGAAATTAGTATCACCCTAAAGAATTCAGAATAATAGATCTATCAAGTTCCCAGTTAAAGCAGCAGTATGGCACTGCAAACTAAAGCCTGAAAGACAACAATAACCTACTATCAAGAAGTAGCTCGAGTAGAGACATCATAATATGTATGTTCCATTAGACCAGGTTAACATAGTCATTGAATTGACAAATGTGTTCTTTGCTAATGATATTAGAAAACAAAATCAAAAACAGTTTGCATTCACATGGGATAAAAAAATAGTATACTTCACAATTTTGTCTCTGAATAATAACATAATAGAGAATACATTTCATTCAATTAGATATCTTATAAAACATTACCTTGTTTCAATGTTATTTGAAACATATCACACTAAATGGACCAGATAAGCAAAATTAACTGATGCAACAGACTTTATTAACACAAACATGCTTCAAAGGGCAGAAGATAAAACCTACAAAGATTTAGAGACATTCCATATTCATAAAATATTATTGGTAGAAGTGCAGTGGTCCAGAACATTCTGAGCCATATCATCTGAATTAAAAGACTAATCATTGTATCTTGCAGCTCTTATTTCAAAGAAAGAAGCAAATGATCCAAAAGTCCCCCTTGTGTTCTTCTAACATTTTTTTTTTTATAGAGTTTTGCCACACTGCCCAGGATACACGCAAACTCCTGGGCTCACGTGATCCTCCCTCTCAGCCTCTTAAGTGCTAAGACTACAGGAACGTGCCACACCATGCTTCTTTTTGTGTTCTGAAGGCAACATATTCCACTCAGGAATACTGTTTCAGTCTATTCACTAAAAGACAGAAAAGGCTCTCAGCTTTGACTGGAAGCCAGAGGAAACAAGAAGTTCTGCTGACAAGTAATCTATACAGCAAGCAGTCCTACAATAAGAACCATGTCAGCTAGTAGTCATTCTAACAATTGATGGTGTCATTGTTGGAAAAACCTGCATATGGAATTTATGGCAAACCCCAGTGAAAGAATCACAATGCAAACTACACATAAATGTCAAAGGTAATGCCATCTGCAACAGAAATTTATATACCACTATTACTGCCATGAGTAGGTAGAATTCTGGTGATGGGTAATCAAGTGACCAAGTTAAGAATATTCTGTCATGGCTCTGTCATCCACAGGAACATTAGGTGAACGTTGTACCAAAGATCAAGCATAAGCATGAACTCAGGACACAAGCAATCTGCATAGGCAGATGGTTCAGACACTTTGTCATCCACCAGTTATACCAATGCATCTTACAGGAATGGCCATATGCAGAATCTTCTGTGCCCAGATGACAAGAAAAGGAAATGTCAATATGCCAGATTATTTTGGGATATAAATCAAATGCTTTAAAGATCAATGTAAGTTAATATAATTTGCTTATATGGAGTCTAGTCTCATTCTTACACTATAAAGTCTCATATTACTAATTTGTGTAACAGCAATCTAAACATGTAATTCTTGCCAGGGAGAAAATATACTTCTGTAACTTTCAGGTCATTATCACTTCATAATCAGTTCAAGGCCAGACAAATTAAAGGAAAAGCTAAATAATTCTTGACATCATGAAAATCAACAGAAATATTAGTCCATCTGAACAGAAAAGTCACAGAGCAATGAGACCCAAGTAAAGCATACTCTTTGGAGTACAGATTTTTTAAACCTAATGCTAAAAGATATTTAATTTAAATTCAATTTTAAGATCAAGTAATCAGCTACAATCTTTTCAAACCCAAATTTCATCAAACAAAATTGTGCCATCAGAGCAATTTACTCATGAGGATTCACATAATTATGGAATTCAGATATTCCAGACAAGCTAAAATTCAGATATTTCAGAAAAGCTGAAATTCAGATATATGGATAAGATAAAATTCATATATTAGTTAATAAATTACACATAAAATAATGAAGATAGACAATGCACATTTGTTGAGTAATTTTTCTACAAATTCTTCTGCTTTTCCATGAAAGTATTCATCTATAATATGTTAAGGACACATCTTAAAAATTCTGCTAGTATTCCTCTTGAAATGTCAGTTCATAAGTTAAGTCTTAATGGCGTAGGTGACACAACAGAAAACACACACAGGTTGCAATGTACAAGGGTCAAAACAAGATGGATATAAGGAAAATCTAGCCATTTCACTACTTTTGTGATAGAAAACTAATTGTCTGAATGTTGCCAATAAATCTTTTTCCATGTAGTTATTAAAATAATGGTGCTTCATTAACATCTGGTTTAACCGCTGCCCTGGATCAAAATTTCTTTTAATATTCTAAATGTACATAATGTACCTTAGGTGATTCTATTCATACACATAGTTTCTTATCAGGATGTTGTTCCTTGACATCCATTCAATAAATATCCTCTCAGATTTTCTTACTCTCTGAAAGGCAAAGTGGGCATAATTATTTGTCTTCCAATCTCAACTGAAATGACTTGTAGTAATTTAATATACAATGATATTTTCTGTTAGCTTCAGTAAATAGTCTTTTTTTTTCTTTTAGTACATAGTGTGTAGAATAGTGGGTTTTGTTTGGCATATTTGTCAGTAAAGTAGTCTGGTAATAAATTACATTTATAGATCTCCTAGTAATGAATCATAATTTAATTCTTAGAGTAAGTCCTACTTGGTCTTAGTTTATTATAATTTTATTTTTTTTATTTTTATTTATTTTAAAGAGAATAAAACAAAGAGGGCAGAACAAAGCAGATCAGAACATAGCTAGTGTTATTATAATTTTAAAATGTTGGGTTATTTTTCTTTTCTTAAACAAATCAAATTTCTGGGAAATTTGTTAACATAGAATTGCTTTGTTCACTTGTTATATCTATCTCCTTGATTTTCTTTCTTTTTTGCTGGTCTTTTAGGTATTTATGGTTTTATTCTTGTCTTTCAGTTTTGAATATTTTTTTCTTAGCAGTACACATTTGTACTACATAGTGATTACATTATTTACAGGGAGTTGATACATGTACATAACACATCTTAATTCTTTTTATAAAATTCCTTTCCTTCTCCCTCTTCTTGCCCTCCATCTCTTGCCACCCACATTTGCAAAAAAGTCTATATCCTCATTTTCTGTTACCTATATTTTATTCTGTTCTTTATTGTATTTTGGGTTTCTCATATATGAGAAACATGATATATAATCTTATGTGTCTAATTTATTTCATTAACATTATGCTCTCAAGGTGTATCCATTTTCCTACAAATGACTTATTTATCCTTCTTTACAGCATAGTAGTAATCCATAACATATAAATACCACATTTTATTTATTCGTTCATCTACTAATGGGCACATAGGCTGCTTCAAGATTTAGCTACTGTAAATTGCACTGCTATAAATATAGGTATGCACATATTACTACAATATGATGTGTTTAACTCTTTTAGGAGATGCCTAAGAAGGGGAATAGCTGGGTTAAATGGAATTTCTAATGTTAGTTTTTAAAATTATCTCTGTACTGATTTCCATAGTTGCACTAGTTTATATTCCCATCAACAATACAGAAGAGATTATTTTCCCCTGCACTTTGACCAGCATTTACTATTACTTGATTTCTTCACAATAGCCATCCTTTCTGAGGTAAGATGGAATCTCAGTATTGTTTTAATTTGCATTTCTCTAATGGCCAGAGATATTGTACAATTTTTCAGGTACTTCATGGTCACTTGCATTTTTTCTTCTGTAAAATGTCTATTCATTTCATTTGTGCATTTTTGAGTGAGTCTTTTATTTGGGGGGTCCATTTTTATGCAGTTCTTTATATATTTTAGATATGAGTCCTCTGTCTGACAAATAGCTGGCAAAAAATTTTCCCATTCTATGACTTGTCTTTTCACCCTTTTGTTTTCTTTGCTGTGCAGAAGCTTTTAAATTTGTTATCACCCTATTTATTGATTTGCAGTGTCATTTCTTCTGCAACTCAGGTGCTAGTCAAAAAGTCCTTACTGATGGTTATGTATTCAAGAGTTTTGCATATTTTCCAGTAGCTGCTTTCCATTTTAACAATGAGATGTTTGATCCATTTTGATTTTAGCTTAATGCATGGTAAAATATAAGCGTCTACATTTAAACTGCTACATGTACCTAGCCTGTTTTCAAAGCACCATTGTTCAAGAGGCTATCTTTCCTCTAGTATAAGCTTGTGGCCAATTTTTCAAAGATCAGGTAGCTAAATGTGCTAGGAATTATTTCGTATCCTAGATTCTCCTTCACTGAGCTACATGTCTGGGGTTTTTTGTGGTTTTATCAATACCATGCTGTTTTTATCATTGTAGCTTTATTATATAACTTGAAGTCCAGTATTATGATGCTTCCTTCTTTGCTCTTGCTGTCCAAGATTCCTTTTGTGATTCTAAGTCTCTACTGTTTTCATATGAATTTTAGGATTATTTTACATAGTTCTGAAAGTAATGCTGTTAGTATTTTGATCTGGATTGCATTAAATATATGTATCAGTTTTGGAACTATGACCATGTGATTATATTGGTTTAGCATAGCCAGTAATCAAGGCTACCATTTCATCTTCTGATGTCTTCTTTAATCTTCTTTTTCAGAGTTCTATATTTTTATTTGTTGAGGTCCTTTGCTTCCTTATAATCTAAAGTATTTCATATTTCTTGATGACATTCTGGAAGGTATTATTTTCCTAATTTCTTTCTCAGTGAGTTTATTACTAGGATACAGAAACACTACTAATTTTTGCATGTTGACTTTGTATCTTGCTACACTACTAAATTTGTTATCAATATTAGGAGAGGAATTTTTGGGTCTTCTTTGTAGACGATAATGTCATTTGCAAATAATGATAATTTGATATCTTCCTTTCCTATAGGTATCCCTTTTGTTACTTTCTCTTGTCTGACTGCTCTGTTTCAAAAACTATATTGAAGAGGTCATGGTAAAAGACATCATGTCTTGCTCTTGATTTTAGAGGGAAAGCTTTCAGCTTTTTCTCATGTAATATTATGGTGGCCATTGGTTTATCATAAATGGCTTTTATCAGATTGAGATGACGTCCTTCCATACCTATTTTCTTTCATTTTATTATGAGTGAATGTTTCATTTTGTAATAGACTTTTTCTGCATCGAGATCATCATGTGATTTTTGTCCTTCCATTTATGTGATGTAGCATATTTATTGACTTGCATATATTGAACCATCGCTGCACTTCTGGGATAAATTCTATTGGGTTATGATGTATAATCTTTTTGATGATTTGTGGCATTCAGTTTGCCACTATCCTGTTGAGGATTTTTTACTGTGTTCATTAAAAAGACAGGTCTGGTATTCTTTTTCTGTTGGGTACTTTTCTGATTTTGAAATCAGGGTAATGGTAGCTTCCAGAAATGACTTTGGGAGTATTTTTTCCCTCTAAATTTCATTAAAATCTCTGGGGATATAGCTCACTGGGACAGTACCTGCTTGGCAAGAGCAAGGTCGTGAGTTTGATTCCCAGTATAAATAAATAAATAAATAAATAAATAAATAAATAAATAAATTTCATTAAAGAATTTGAGTAGAAATGGTGCTTTTAAAACCACCTCCTCTAAAGTTCTTGTAGAATTAGTTGATAGGGTTTTTTAAATTATTTCTTTAATTTCATTGCCTATTACTGAATTGTCCAGAATTTGTATATCTTCTTGATTCAGTTTTATAATTCATATCTATCTAGAAACTCATTCATTTCTTCTGAAGTCTCCAATTTATTGGCAATTCTCAAAGTTGTCACTAATAACCTTATAGATTTTAGGAAAGTTCATAATTTCTTATTGCATTGATTTGGGTCTTCTTTATCCCAGCTCTCCAATCCCCTTGGTAAGACTGGATAGCAATTTATTTATTTTATTCTTCAAAGAACCAGTTCTTCAATTCATTGATTTTCTGTATCTTTTCTAGTTTTTATTTCATTAGCTTTGACTCTTATTTTATATTCCCTTCCTCATTCTAGTTTTGGATATGTATTGTTCTAGTATTTAAAGGATCTTGAGATGCACTGCCAAGTCATTTATTTGGACTATTTTTCTGATATAGGCACTTAGACCAATAAACATCCCTGTGAAAACTGTTTTTATTGTGTCCACTAGGTTCTGGTATGTTTTATTGTCGTTATTGGTTGACTCTAGGAACTCTCTATTCCTTGATTCCTTCTGTGACCCATTGATTATTTAAGAAGGTATTGCTTTATTTTTATGTGTTTGCAATATTATGGTGGTTTTTTTACCTCTGATTTCTAGTTTCACTGCACTATGATCTGATAATATACATGAGATAATTTCAATTATTTTCATTTACTTAAGCATGTTTTATTGACTAGCATGTGGTTTACTTTAGAGAAAGGCCCATGTGTTGCTGAGAAGAATGTGCACTCAGTTTTTGTTGGGGAGAACATTCTGAAGAAAATCTATTCTAAATTTTACTGTTGCAGAAATAGTTTTAGAGATAGTGTATTAATGAGCCATTTTTTAAACTATCCTATTTTTAAAATGAATCATTACCTTAAAAAAAAACAGTCATTATAGTATGAGGATAGCATGTTGAAATGGTTTTCAAAAAGCAGCACTTTATGATCATTACGGGCTTCTTACACTAGCATCATCCAATGATGAAGCCACAAGCTCACTAGGACGCATGGTGAGCACTAAAATTCTACTCAGTGAGATTAAGACATGGCCAGCAATATAACCACTTACAAATAAGAGGGAGAGCTCTATCTCAGGATTATCAAGGTTTAAAGGTCTGAACCACTACAACCACTCCTGAGAATAAGACCAATGAAGATTTTGAATTTTAAGACACATGTCAGGTAATGTTAAAGATTCTCTAATAAAATCTGCAGGATCTTACAAAAATATCTCTCTTCCCATTCACTCTCCTTGTTTTTAATCTCCAAAGGTTCATTTATCAATCCATCAAAACAAGGACTGGCTCTGATCCAAATCCAAAAAGAAGGAAAGAAAATCAAGGCTGTTCTACAATCCTCTGTTTTAGCTACCACATGAAAGTTGTCATACTGCAAATACAAAAGCATAAGTTTCAACAGCAGCCCAGCCATTCTTCAAGTAATTCACATGGATGTCTTTCCATAGAGACTTGCCATTCAACTTGTCAGAGAAGAAACGACCCTCAATTGTTTTTTTTTTTTAATTGTTTTTTTTTTAATCGGTACCGGGGATTGAACTCATGACCACACTCTTGCAAGGCAGGAGCTTATGCCGCTGAGCTAAATCCCCAGCCCCATGACCCTCAATTGTTAACGTGAGTGTATATCAATTTTTTTTGTTGTTGCTTCAACATATTGTGAAGGACATATGACTCATCCATCTAGATCGCTTGGAACTCTGTATAAAATCTAGTTGCAAAAATCCAAAAGAAAACTCAGGTCAGGCAGTTCTAATTATAACAGCACTTTTATTTATTCTTCCTGCAAGAAAATACACTTCCTTCCTCAGGGGTCTTTGTCTAAGTATCACAGTTCATAGTCAGATTGTTCACTGGTAATCTCCTACTATGCTGATCATGGTGCAAGCATCAGCAGCCCAAGTAATGGAGAATTTGGCACAGTGTAAAGTGATGTTCTCCGAGGTCTTCAATATTCATATAGTACTCAAATATGCCAGTCTGATTAGCAAAATTGAGAGCATGACTAAAAAAAATGGGTAATGAACATTGAACTTATTCTTACAAGTATGTGACAGTGGGTAACTTCCTTTGTGACCTATGGTATAGGAAGTGAGTATGAACACCTTGTCCTCTTGTAGTTCCAGTATGAAGGCGCTGCTGCTATGAAGGAGCCATAGAGAATCCAATGGTTTAAAAAGAACTCTCTCAGAAGGCTTTCCAAGTTTGGTATACCACACTTGTAGCTCTGGTATTTTGACAGAAGATCCCTTAAGAACAAAAAGCAAATTGTTTTGACACATCGTAAAAAAGGACAAACTGGTCAAATATATAAGAATGTTTGTGATTCACAGTTTCATTGATGATAGTAAAGTTACCTATGCTCAGTCAGAGCTACATTTCTTTCTCCTTTCTCTAAATGGCAAACTATCCTCAAGTACTGTCAACCTAGCTGAGTAAAATGAGTTGTGTGAGCTCTTATCCAGATAGGAGATTCTACTACCTAGTGCCCACTCCATGGCTCCAGGGCAGTCATCAGTGCACATTGCTTATCAGGCAATTCTTCCATTCCAAGCAATTGCGGAAGTCATCCACTGACCTAATTCTGATTTAATATGTGCCCCAAAAGCCTGCACCCATGCCATTATGTAAAGTGCTAAACTCTTCAGAAGACCAGTTTCTTTTCAATCAGGTTTGTATACAGGTCCCAGGATAATGAAGCCCTGTAACATCAACCGCCTGTAAGAGCTCAGGGTCATGCACTAAAGAAGATGAAATAGTTTCCCACAGATTATCACTCACTGTGCATTTCACTCTCTAGAGACCTTGACAGTCCAGAACCTTCCTTAATACCTTTATAAAATTGATATCAAATGTCCTTTCAATCCAAATTCCAACAGAATCAATGTCCATATCTAGCTCACAATATAGTAGGTAGTCAGCTGAAAATTTATATAAGGTCTATTGAAACTTTTTCCCAGCCATACAGGGAATGACCATGGTAATACCATAAGTACAATGTCAGTGTCCCTCCTCTTAGCTTCTTTCATTAACTATTCATATTCTTGGAAATAATTTTCATCTAGTGTATAGGGCATTTGGGAAGGCTCAGCACTATCTGTTGTTTGCTTGTCACCATGTATTTCAACTTTCACAATATACAATTAAGCACCAAAGTTTGGCTTAAATAATCCAATATTTCAGAACAACAGGGCTCTAAGTAATTTTCTTAAAATTGAGAGGTTAACATTCTGTTATAGCTTTATTCTAGATGTCCCCTAGAAGCTTCGTGGGCTCATAGGAGGGGCTTTTCAGAGCTTGCAGGATCTGGAGTTTGTGATAGTGGGACTAAGGGTGTGTACTAAATTAAATTCATGATTGGAGTTAGCATAGTTCTGAGGGTGAGTAAATGAATTTACTGTAAACAGAAGCCACACTCCCCTCCCTAGATGTAGGTGGCACCACCCAAACAGCTCATAGCCTGGATGGAATTTAAGGAGTCAGAGAGAGAAGATAGACTCAACTGCTGTTTGCTGCTGCTGCCTCCTACTGCTTTCTCTCTGTGATGCCCCTCTGTTAGGATACCCTGACTTGGAGCCAGCTGACTATAGACTGAAACCTCTGTAACTATGAGCCAAAATAAACCCTTCCTTTGTTGGGTATTTTGTCTCAGTAACAGGAAAAGTAACTAAGACACTGCTACATAATTTCTGGACTCCTTGACCCACATTAAGTCAAACACACCTACCCCTCCAAGTTGCTCCTAATCATGCAATTCTCTGTCCTTGCCCCATAGCCAGCATGTCATTGCCATTGGCTAAGGATGCCAAGGAAGCCAGTCTTAGCCAGAGGACACTGGAACACAAGGATACCTTTCCTTGATTTTCTAATTTCTGATCAAACTGTGGAAGAAGTGAGCAAAAAAAATTTCTCAATATATTTTAAATGTCTATTTTTAAGCTGCATGTTTTTATTACTGACTCACAGGAGTCCCTCCCTCATCTCCCATGGGCTGGGATTCAGGGTTCACAGTCTGTCCCTGGCAACTTCACTGCACATCTGTTGCTCCCTCCCCTACTTTTTAAAAATTTTTACTTTATTGGTAATTTTAGATATACATTGTAATAACATGCGTCATAGGGAATTTGTAGCTGAGCATGGTTTATTTTGCTTCTCCCCCCTCCACCATCTCTCTCCTTTCCTGTCAGGCTCTCTTCCCTTATTAACAAAAACTTTCTTTCCATTTTTACCTTTTTTTTTCTTGTCTCCTTTCCTTCATCCTCCCCCCTCCTTGTCTACCTTCTCATTTGAACATTTTCCCCATTTCCCCATATCTATTATATAATTTGATCCTTATTTACAGTTTCAGTTTCTCACATCAGAGAAATCATGCAATATTTATTTCACTTATTCTTAAGTGAAATAAATCAGACACAATATACATCTGTCTGATTTATTTCACTTAAGAATATGGTCTTGAGGTGCACTCATTTAGCTAAGAACGTCTCAAGTTTATCCTTTATGGCGGAGTAGTATTCCATTCCATACAAAAACACATCCTCTTTATCAATCCATTGGTTGATGGGCATTTGGGCCATTTCCAACATTTTGCTAACTCTGCCACTAAGACATGGGTATGCATGCATTACTGTGGAATTATGCTTTTAATTCTTTCAGAAAGATACCAAGAAGGGTAATAGCTGCAACAAATAGAACCTCTAGTTTTAGTATTTTGAAGACTCTCCACACTGGATTTCTGCAGTTATTGCACCAGTCTGCACTCCCACTAAGAGTAGAGAAGGGTTCCTTTATCCCAACAGCCCCTCCAGCATTTGTTATTGCTTGATTTCTTGATAGTAGCCATTCTTTCTGGGGTGAGATGGAATCTGTGTTGTTTTAATTTGCATCTCTCAAATGATCAGCGATGCTGAACATTTCTTCCTGTATATACTTGCCATTTTATTTCTTCATCTGAGATGTGTCTATTCATTTCAGATGTCCATTTTTGGATTGAGTCTTTAAATTTGTAGGGTCTGATATTTTTGAGTTCTTTATAAATTCTACATATTAATTCTTTGTTTGAGATACAGCTAGTAAAAAAATTTTTTCCACACTGTGGATTGTTTCTTCACTCTGTTAGTGGTTTCTCTAACTGTGCAAAAGCTTTTTAATAAGATGAGATCCCAGTTGTCGATTTTTTGTGACAGTTTCTGTGAGATCAGGGTTTTGTTCATAAAGTCTTTGCCTACACCAATATTTTCAAGAGTTCTAACTATTCTATCTTTCAGCAGATTTAGTGTTTCTGTTTTAATGTTTAGATCTTTGATCCATTCTGATTTTAGCTCAATTGATGCGTAAAGATTTGAGTCTAATTTTAATCTTGAGCATGTGGAAAACTTGTTTTTCCAGCACCATTTATTAAAGAGGTTATCTTTCTTCCAGTTGAAGGTGTCTGGCTTCTTGGTCAAAGATAAGATGGCCGAGTATGTTTGGAGTTGTTTCTCCATCTTCTAATCTGTTTCATTTCATTGGTACATTTTAGATATATATTGTGATAACATTCATCATAGGGAATTTGTAGCTGTTCATAGTATATTTTGCTGCTTCTTTTTTCCCCAATCTCTCTCCCTTCCTGTCAGGCCCTCTTCTCTTATTTACAAAAGCATGGTCTGTTTGCCAGTACCATGCTGGTTTTATCACAGTATCTCTGTAGCATAATTTAAAGACAGGCTTGTGATGCCCCTGCATTGCCTTTGTTGCCCAGAATTGCCTTTGCTATTTTAGGTCTCTGCTGGTTCCAAATAAACTTTAGGATTGTTTTCTCTAATTCTGTGAGAAGTGCTATTGGAATTTTTATTGGGGTTGCATTACATCTATATAACAATATTGGAAGTAGGACCAATAACTATTATATGTTCTCTTCTCGACTAAAAGATGATTCAGATTTATTCTTATTAGATCAGAAAAAAAATCAATGTAATTGTGTAGTGGTAGAAACAAATGACTTTGACTTTAGACTTGAATTCCAATTCTATTCATCTTGCAATGAGTTTAACACTGATTTACCCACTGTGATTTGCCCAAAGGTGTCTTCCTCTACAAATTGAATATAATTAACATACATTATAGAGATGTTAAAAGTATTACAGTATAAATCATATGAAAACAGTCAAGCACTATAAGAAATATAGGACAAATCTGAGCTTTCCTGTTTCTTAAAATGAAAGTTCATTTTTACTTATAGCTCATTTAAAGAAGAAGAAAAAGAGGAATAGGGTGGGGAAGAACTGCTCTTCTACATATTCCTCTAGGAAAAGAACACCTTAAGCAAAAGATACAGTACAGCTTAAAACATCAACATTTGGCTAAGTCATTGAAAAATGTGAATGATTTTAAGGGTGTTCCTGACCTACAAAAAAACAAAAGCAGGTAGTGATGCTCATTAAGGAAGAGCCTTAGGAATTTAATAAAGGTCATGGAGAAATATGGATTAAAAGAAAGAGAAATTAATAAAATATCTTTCAGAAAATAAAAATAATTATAAACATAAGGGGCAAGCAAGTGGAATTTTCATACATTTCTTGGAGTGTCCCAAAAAATTGTATGATTTAATCTGATTTGCTACAAAATTATGTGCCTTACTGCATCCAGTAAACTGCATCCAGTTTTACATATCACTCCTTAGGGCTATACAAAATTGCATATGCTATATTTCATAATTAGTGACTTTTTAATAGTACAATAAACTAAAATTCCACCATATTATAAAATAGTTACCATATACTTCCAATTAAAATGATATGAGTTCTTCAAATATGGAATTACTTTTCAATGTTTAAAGATTGTGTCTTTAAATATTAACCTATTAAGAAATTAATGCTGTAAGTAAAACTATCAGTTGAGGGAATTTTTTAAACTACTATTAATTCAATCTGATTTGAAGATTCAGCAGTTCTGCTTCTTGCAAGATAATATTTTTTCATATAAATCCCATTCCCTTTCAATTTTGAAATAATCTAAAGCAGGAAATTACATTTTCATGTTCCTATTATCTATTATCTTTTTGAAGACAAACATTATTAATAAGCTGTTTTTCATCTTATTTCACAATTTTATGTGAATTTTGATTAGAAGACTATCTTTACAAAAATATCTTATAATATTGAAAAGGTATCACAGTGGCTTTCTGAAAGCACAATAATCCCACAACAATAACAAATATAATAAAGTTTTTAGATTCTAAAATTTCACTGTGAGCCAGATTTACAAACTGGAATACTAAGTAATGTCTCATGCTATACGTATTTGGATCCAGACTCACTAAATAATTTGATTCTATTATCAGTTGCACTTTAGTCCCTTTTTAAATATATAGGTATTTAATGACTAATCTCAAAGAATCTGATTAAATAGGTCTGTTACTTTTGCCCAATCACCTTCAGTTTGAAATCAGCAGTATAAACCATCAACATCTATCATGCCTAATCTGACAACACTGAAACCAAGGCTATATTTTCAAAGATTAATGATATTCATCATTAAAAAGTTGCTCTGCAAGTAAGGTTGAAATTCTGCATTTTACAGTAAAGAAATATTAGGACTGGCACAAATATTCCTGATTGTTTAAAAATCATATATAATAAGGTAAGCAGCTAAGTAGTCAAATGCATTCTACTTAATATGCCAAAAGTGCTAGTGTACTATACAAAGAGAAAAATTAGCACCATAGTTTTTATAGAAGATCTATTTTTCTACTTCATTTGTTGTACCATGCTTACAACTATTTCCAAAAAACCTTCATAGAAAAATAATTATTTTGAAATACATTTTATGACATATGAAAATAAGATGAAATGTTCTTCTCAGGAAAATATTACAAAATTTGAAATTTGATGCTGATAACCCAGGAGGATAAATACAGATTATAGGAGGGAAGTTTCCCTAGGAAGTATGTATGTATGTGTATATATATACATATATACATATATACATATATACGTATATATATATATGTGTATATATATATATATACATATATATATATATATATATATTTCCTAGGACATTTGACATCATGTTTTAATTGTCAGCATTAGCACAAGACAAAAAGTCCTGTTAAAATATGAAACTTCAACATGTAATTTTCTTGTTCTTCCAGTCTGAACAATTTGTTTAAAAAGTAAAACTGATATTTACTTCTTTCTACAGCATTTAGAAACAAATGCTACTAAACATAAAGTATCTGTGAATGTATGTGGCATTAAGAACATGCACTAGACCAGCAATAGCAAACCTGTCATGGCTTCCAATAGTAACTAACAACCTGCTGCAGCACGCATGTCCAGGTTCACCACACTGCACTAGACCCAATTAATCAACAGGGTCAAGTAGAGAGATTACCACAAGTTTCAGAAGTTACAAAAACTAGGTTTACCACTTACTGCATACATGATTTTGAACAAGTTCTTGTTATTTCTATTTAGTCTTTTTAAAATTAGGATAATGCCATTTTGTCACAGGTTAGAGAGGTACAGATTTTGTGAGTCCCTCAGCATACTCCCTAAAACTTAGAAGGGATTTAATACATAGTAGTAAGATTCAGATTTTGGTCTATAATTTGAAAGTATTTCCCATTTTAGACTAAAATTAAATATGGTATGTTTTCTTTAGGTTAAAAGTAGCAATGATACTGATAACTCAGCATTTCCTTCCTTTCTCTATTTTTCTGAAAGAAACAAACCTCTTAATTTATTTTACCTCAGCTTTTCTGACAAATCAAATCTAAAGTATAATCTTAAATGATATGAAATAGATAAAAATAAATTCCCAATTGTCAACTAACAAATAGTTCAATCTTAAATTATTCATCACAGTATCAAATAAGTTTTATCAATAATATGATACAATGAGAAACAGTCTTTACCACAGTGATTTAATGGAAAGTTAAACAGTATTTTCGTAAATATATTCAGTTAAATATTCAGAAAACAGCACTATAAATAACAACATTAAAGCTAAATGGATAATACAAGTGTGCTGTATTTCTCATTTTGTAGGAAATGACTTAGTTGTTTTCTTTTTCAGGAACATTCTGGGTTTCTATTTTGACTCATAATCTTATTTCTTTACTTATACTTTCTCCATACTCCTTCCTTTCTTTAGCTCTATCAGATTCCTGTATTTGGTAAGTATAGTTTTATATAAATATAACATTTTTAACTGCTACTAAATCTAAAATGTTTGCATTCCTACTTGTAATTTGCATTGCTTAACAGTACTCTATATCCATTACCGAAACTAATAGAGCCACAAACATAATAGTGTGATAGAGTGCTCAAATAGGGACACATATACAAAAAGGCTCAGAATGGACATTTAAATCTACATTTCTATATGCCACTGTCTCTACCACTAACTCACTTCAGTATGTCTGTTTTCCTGGCTCTATGCTACTAATATCCTAAGATTAGGGAAAATGTCTCTAGTACTAAATTTATTTCTAAAATTACATATATACACGCTGTAATAAAAATATTTAAGAATCTCTATATGGAAAATTTTTTATATTTCCTACTTTATACATTCCTAACAGATACATACCTATGTCATATGCCAGGAAATCGGCAGAAAAACATTTTGCACCGTTACTCAAGGAAGTGTCATTATGGGTATTTCCTCCAAAAATAAGCATAGCTCCATTGATAAGAACAGCTGAATGAAGGTATCTGGCAAACCCACTTTCTTTCAAAATAGTCCTACAGAATAAAATTTAAAAATGTATTACAAAAGATAAAGAAATCTCCCTGATTTAGTATATTTTATAAAGGGTTGAATTTGCATATAGACTATTCCCTGAAGTTGTGAGGAAAAACATGGCTTTTTTAATACATAAATGATGCTAAGCTTCAATTTTTAAAAATAAGTATTTGAAGAGTCTTGGCATTTTAAAATACTTTAAGGAAACACAAATATCAAACAGAGTTGTTAATAATCATATTAATTTATATTTTAAGGTTTTTTATTTATAAATGTAGAAAATGAGTTTTCTTCACACTAGAGACCAAAAATTATCATTTTAAAGCAATAAGTTAAAAATAATAAACTTACTTAGAATTGTATTTTGTTAAAACTATAAAATTAATATGGACAGTTAAATAAACTTATTAACTTTTATGTAAGTATAATATAATATACACAAAAGTGCAGGTAACATAAATCTAAAACCCAACAGATTTTCATAAGATGAACATAACTAAGTAATCAGAACCTATATCAAAAACAAAACATTACTACTATCCTGATTCTAATAACACAGATTTGTTTTGCTGTTTTTTTAATTTACATGAATGAAATCATCTAATTGTACTCATTCATGTGTAGGTACTTTTGCTTAATATTGTTCTTAGATACATCCATATTTTGTGTATAATTAAAAATTACAATTATACCTGATTTTTGAGAAAGACCAAAATTAATATAAATGTTCCCTTAATTAAAGTGTTGCTAAGAGGAAGTTCTATAAATATACACTCGCAACTGTAATTTCTCTGAATGTATATTTATGTATATGATATACATCAATATTTTGTAACATGCTAAGTCCCTGGAGGAAAGAATGTAAACATGGTTAGGTTGTATACTGCAGTTGTATGATATATTCTTTAATGCTTACAGAATTCTTTAATGCTACAGGCTGATTTTTACGATGAAAAAAGGAAGACTTCCACAAACACTCTTACCAACAAAAAAAGCTATGGTTAGTAAGAAATATTAGATACACACACATTTAAAGTCTCAGAAAATTTTATTATGAGCAACAGTAAATAAGAAAATATTTAAGAATATCAACTAATTTTGGTAAGAATATAAACAGCTCATGTCATCAGATTCAGATTCACTGCTCTCAAAATCCCCTCATCCTCTCTCCTCCCCACCACACACAGGACTAGTTCAAACTAACAGAACCTCTACCCTAGGTGGTTAAAACCAAGAACACAAACCTCCTTCACCACTCACTCCTACTCCAGTCCAATGACGCCTCATGGTTAGGTAATCAGCACTTCTCATGCCCTACTTACTCCTGTCCCTCCCCAAACTGGTGTAACAGCCCTATTCCAATAAAAACACGACAGGTTTTCACCTAACCCCGACTCACTGGGCTTTTAGACTAAGAATACCAGGACCAAATAATGTTTATTCATGCTAACTCTCTCATAAGGCAGAGTTCTTAGCCAGAACAGGAAAATTCAAAAGACCAAGTCATTATGCAGCATCCCACTCATTACAGTAGTATTACTCTAAACAATGGTGCAGAAGTTTCCCCCAGTAGAAGAGGCACACTAAAAAACAGAATCCCAAAATTCTCCCAAAGTAACTTACTTCATTTTTTTAAAAAAAGGTTAGGAAATCTCAACCCAAAAGCACACTTAAAACCAGTCAAGAATAAATAAGAGGATGATAAACTAAACCACAAACCAGCTAGGGGTTTACCACAGAGAACCAGAGGAGGACCTAATAAAAAGTCCTCTGGGGCTCAGAATAAACCTCGTAGACCAGCCTCAAAGTCAACTTCTATAAAGGAGCTCAAGTAAATAAGTCAACTATTAGACTGTAGGACAGTATATGCCCCAATAGCACTGTTGAAAATAGAACAATCAGTCACCAATTAGTAGAGGCTAACAGCTGAGTGTCAAACCAACAGACATACAGCACAATAGAGAATTCAGAGTGAAAGGGAGCCCTGCAAAAACTATTATCCCAGGGCAAGTTGTGCATATTCCCAAGCTGTAACCTCTGAGGAACAACATGAGATAGTACATAAGGAATATGAAACAGACTTAAGAGTCCAGCCAAGTCTCTAAATAAAATAAGCAATGCTAGAGAGATAATGACCTAGAATGCAGAATTACTACAATATATTAACTAAAATGTCTACTTTTCAGAAAATATATGACATGCAAAGCAATAGAAAATGAGTGGCATACATATGAAAAAAATAGGCAATAGTAATTGCCTGAGAGGATCCACATGCCATATATACTGAAAATAATTTCAAAGCAACTATTTTAAATATGTTCAAAGATTTAAAGAAAAAATAGTTTAAAGAAGTAAAAAAAAATCTAACAATGTATTAATCAAACTTGAAATATCAACAAAGAGAAATTATGGAAAAAAACAAATGGAAATTTTAGAACCACAAAAATTGAAATTAAAATATTTACTAGAGAAGCTCGATGGCAGATGTGAGCAAGCAGTCAAGAAATAATGAATTTGAAGAGAAATCAATAAAGACTATAAAATCTCAAGAACAGAGAAAACAACACAATTTGTGAAAAATGTAGGCCACCATATTCATGTACCATCCTACATGAAGTGGGAATACCAATATGGAGAAGACAAAGAAACAAGTTGAAACTTTAAATAAAAATTAACAAATGTTGGTCAGGATGTTCAAAAGAGAAACCCTCATATACTGTTAGTGGGACTGTAAATCAGAATAACCATTATACAGAATAATATGAATATTCTTCATAAAGCTAATAAAAGATCTACCATGCTCTCCAGCTATCCCACTTGTCTGTATAGAAAGGAAATGAACATACTGAAAAGACACCTGCATGCTTATATTTATTGCAGTGTTATTCACAATAGCTAAAATTTGTAATCAACCTAGGGTGACCATCAATAGATACACTGATAAAATGTTGCATATATATATGTATATATATATACATATATATATGTATGTGTATATATATATATATATAAATATTCAGCCACAAAGAAAAATACAATTCTGTCATTTGTAGCAAATGTAGAACATTACATTTAAAAAAAGCTAGAACAACTGAATATCACATATAAAAGAAAAAGAGAGGCTAGACATATACCTCATACCTCTTACAAAACTAACTCAGAGTAGATGTAAGATTTAAAACCCTAAAACTCCTAGAATGTAGCATAGCAGATGATCTAAAAGACCACAAATACATTGATAACTTTTAAGGTACAGGGCCAGAAGTATAAATCATGAAAGAAGATATTTGGAAAGTCTGACTTAATTATAATCAAACCTTTTTACTCTGTAAAACACACTGGTCAGAAAATGAAAAACTAAGCCACAGGAAAAAACATTTGCAATAAATAGCCCATTTAAAAAACTGACATCCAATATGTACAAAGAGACTCTAAATTCAACAAGAAAACAACAAATTGTAGGACAGCCAAAAGATTTGAGCAAATACTTTTTTCCCAAATCAGATATATGAATATCTAATAAGTATATGAAGAAACTCCACATTATACATAACCAGGGGAATTTAAACTAAAATATCAGTGAAATACCATACTTACTAGAATGACTGCATACCAAAATGTTAACAACACCAAAGGTAGCAAAGATATGGAAGAGCAAAAATTCTTACTCACTGATGCTAGGGTTGAAAGATGGTACTGCCACTTTGGAAAACAATTTGGGAGTTTCTTTAATATATATATCCTTAAGATATATAACCTTATCTTACAATTCAGAAGCTGTGCTCCTTGATATTTACCTGAGTGAATTTAAAACTTTTCTCCATACAAAAATCTAAATGCAGATGATTGTAACAGCTATATGTAGAAATGTCAAAATTATGAAATGACTAAGAATTTCCTAAGTGAAAGGATAAACAAAATGTGGTATCCATACCATAGAATGTAAATAATCTAAAAAAGACATGACAATATTATGCCATGAAAATACATGGAGGAACCTTAAATGTATATTGCTAAGTGAAAGAATCCAAACTAAAAAGTATACATAATATACAATTCCAAATTTAAATGAAAGGCAAAACTATAAAAAGAGTAGAAATATGAGTGTCAGAGGTTTCAGACAGGGACAAAATGTTGAGTACATGAAATATAGGGTGATTTTTAGGGCAACAGAAGATTTGTTATGACAGGGCAATAACAAATACATGTCACTATTTGTATCTATTCATCCAATGAATGTACAACACAAAAGTGAGTCTTATTGAAAAACTATGTATGTTAATAACATATTAGCACTGACTTTTCAATTGTAAAAAAAAATGTACCACACGTAGGCAGGAAGTTTATAATAGAGAAACCTAGGACAGGGAAAATGAAGGACTATTTGGACAAGCTCTGATCTTTGGTCATCGTTCTATAAACTAAAAACTTCTTTAAAAAATGAAGTCTATTATTGCCTTTAGAAAAGAGCAAAACAGTTGAGTTCCTGGCATCACACAGTAGCTCTAGATGGGTGATGAAAGACTTACGTGCTTCAGCTTCAGTCAGAGCCTCTTTGCTGAGGCATCAGCACTCTTTCTGTTCTGCTCCTGTATTTCCTGAGGTGTGGGACCTGTCGACACTTGCAGTCTTACATGAAGGAAATCTAGAAATAACCTTGAGGTTGGAGAAGAATCCTGTCTGGCCACCCACTGGGGTCTCCTACTCTGCAGAACCTATAGGAAGAGTGAAACATCCTGACTCTGCCACCCTTCTATAGGGTGACTTTAGGTAACACCTCCCAGCTAACAGGGATGCTCTGAAATAAGCAGCTGAAATATCAGGCACACTGTTATCTGGCATGAGGCTCCCAAAGATGAACAAGATTGGGATGGACCCTTGGAACTTCTGGTCTCCCAGAGAGGTGAGAGTTTAGTATTTAGGATTCAATACCAAGAGCTCACAGGATTCCATCAGGAGTGACAGCCAGGAAAACGAGCCAGCATGCTCCTGTGTGCAAGCCACCACTGGGGGAGTCTCAGTGTAGCCACATGTGTCTGGAGAAGCCTGTTCCACATCCAACCTCCCTGGGAACCTAGGTGAGGAGAAACCCAGGTGCCTGGCCCATTCCCCTATACTGTGGATGGACAGCCAATGCAGGAAGTGCCTAAGACCCCACAAATGGCTCATTCAGAGGAACCCAGGAAAATGTCAAGATGAAAGAGCAAAAGGCAATCCCAGACCTCCAACCTGCACAGAACAAGTCTAAGAGACATACACATGGAAGAAAGTGGAAGTTGCACACCTGAAATTTCTGAAAGAATAGCAATAGAAGAAACAACTTCATGAGGCTATAAAAGTAATCAGATCATAAATAATATCTCAGGTAAAAGAAGAAATGGTAAACATAATGAAAGAATTGCTCAACCTATATAAAGAAGAAATAGATAAAAAAAAAAGTAGCATAGGACAATAATGGAAACCATGAATGAACAACATAGGAAGGAATTACAATGCATGAAATATTTAAAGAGATATCCAGGAAATTAAAAACTCCATTGAAAGCTGGAAAAACTACTAGAAAGAGATTGAAGCTCATTCAGATTCAGATCTTGAACACAGGATGGCAGGTAGCAATCACAAAAGGGAAGATCTCTTAAAAATAACAAGGAACCAGAAAATAATAACTCAACGGCTGCAAGACAACTCAAAGAAAAATAATTCATGAATGAAAAGTGCAAAAGTGCAGGAATCAACCCAAATGACATAAAGAGACTATTTTCAGAAGTAATAGCAAAGAATTTCCTAAGCATAGGAAAAGAACCTGACACACAGATAAATGAGGCATATACAAATCCATCTAGCCACAACCAAAATAACCCAGATATATAATAATTAAGATCCTAGAAATTCAGCACAAGAACACAATATTAAAAGCTGTTAGAGAAAAGAAATAGATCATCTACAAAGGAAAAGCCATCAGAATCATGACAGACTTCTCAACACAAACCATCATGTCAAGAACAGCTTGGAATGAAGTACTTCAAGTCATGAAAGAAGACAACATCCAACCCAGATTGATATACCTGGCAAAACTATTGTTCAAAATTAATGGATAAGTAAGATACTTTCATGATAAAGAAAAATTGAAGGAATTCATTACCACTAAACCAACCCTACAAAGAATACTGTAGGACATTCTAGACAGACACCACAGTTCCAGGAACAGCAGCAGAGGGGGATGTTGTAGTCAAGGGTTGTGAGGAGAACAATTAGAATCAAGACACAAAATTTATAATATTATTTTATGATGGTCACCCAGAGTTTAACACAAGAAAATCTGCAGGAAATCTGTCCACAGCACTAAAGACCCAAAATATTTAGCCAAAGGCCTGGATCCCACAGCAATGTCTTGCATGAGTCCAGATGAAAACATAGAGCCCAAGATAATGCCTCCCACGAAGTCCAACTGGACGTCTAGAGCCCACGAGAAGGACTCACACACAGCTGTTTTATGGATCTATGCTGGGAAGGCCCAAAGGTAAGTGGTGGAAGCTAGAAAGTCCATGCCAGTGGGGTGAAGGAGCTGTGTTTGTAGGTTAAGGGTTCTACACTGGAGCTGAGAAGTAACACTCAAAATAAGGACCAGGGATGCCCTAAAAAGAACAACAGCCATCCTCAGTGACACAAAGGTCCCAAGCTCCTCCGATAATAAGAAAAATTGGGTACATGCCAGAAAGCCAGCTTGACAAGTTTCTCCTGGAGATTAAACAGCACACATCTTCCCCTCCGGAGCCAGGAAACAATGCTCAATGTAAGGACCAGAGCTCCCCAAAGTGAACCACAGCTACTCTCACCAACAAGGTGCCAAGCTCCTCTGTGACAATGCTCAAATTCACACTGGTGAAGCTAGTCACAACAAGCTCCTCCAGGAGAACCAATGGCTCAAAATAGCAACACTTAGAGAAACCCACACACCTAGTTCTTCAAGTCTCAATTTATGCTGGCAACTTTCCTCAGGTAGACCATCTTCACGCAGCACCATGCTGATTTAATTCACCTGGCGTTAAGTCATTACCAGTTTTTAATTGATAGCAGGGGACCACCAACTAGGGCAGGCAATTGACTAGAGAGGAAAAGTGGGGGAGGGGGGGTAAATGGCAGGAGGATGGCATGGCAGAGATGAGCCAGGGCATGTCAGTTCATAACCATTAATATAGGTGGCCTTAATTCACCAATAAAAAGAGACTTGGGCAGAATGGATCAGAAGACAGGATCCATCAATATGCTGTATACAAGAAACACATCTGATTCAAAAAGAAATTCACGTACTGAAGGTTAGAGGAGAGAGAACAATGCTCCATGTGACAGGGACCCTGAAAACAGCAGGGGTAACTTGCCCATCAACCACAGAATGGATAAGAAATGATATTTTTATACAATGGAAAGCTACTCAGCTATAAAGGATAATCTCAAGGCTCTTCTAGGTAAACAGATGCAACTTGAGGTCATGTTCATGGGTGAAACATTTTGTACTCACATGATTGAACACTGTGTTGTCTCTCTAGTTTAAAAAACTGAAGAAGTTAGTGGGACCTAACATATATAATGGATACCATGAAAGTGAAAGGGGAAGAAACATCTAAAAAGGGAAGGTCATAGCCACTGTTAATTCTCTATTATCTTGTTTTGAAATCCTCCATCTTTTTCATTGTTTTGTTTTTGGTTTTATTCTTTTTTGTCTGTTTGCTTTTTTGATTTTATTATGTCTGATGGCATGGGGCAGCTATTTTGAAGATAGCAAGATATATTATGATGGCCACGGTTGATTTCCTATTATCTTGTTTTGAATTCCTGTATCACTTTCATTGGTCTTTTTTGATCAGTTTTATTCTGTTCTGTTTGATTTTATTACATCTCACGGTATGGGCAGCTCCTGTGAAGATAACAAGCAGCATTACGGTAACCACTGTTGATTTTCTATTATCTTGTTTTAAAGTCCTATATTGCTTTCATTATTTTGATTTGGTTGGCTTTATTCTTTTTCATTTTGTTTGGTTTTACGATCTTTAAACTTAAAAAAAATAAAACAGCAAAACAAACAAACAAAAAGTAATTGTTAAAATTGCAGCTGTTTTTCCAGATATGGTATCTGTATCAGAATAAATTATTGAAATAATTTTATGAGCCCAATATAATCTTAACACCAAAGAGCTAATATTAATAATTGAAGAAAACCATAGGGAAATCTCACCTATTTATTCAGATACAAAAAAATTCTTATCAAAATATTAGTAAACCAAATATGAATAATACATTATATAATATATCATGACTAAGTTTGATATAATCTGAATTGGGTTAATAATGAAATAAACTAACATACTAATTGTATTAAATTATTTAGCAGAAAAATCTAAGAATCATTCCTGAAAAGGGTGCTGACAAATCTGTTATGGCTTTTGTCTAGACGTACCACCAAAGCTTCATGTAGTCATAGGTGGGACTTTTTCAGAAGTGGCTAGATGCAGAGTGACTGATGCTGTAACTGATTCGTGGTGTAATGCAAGGATTGAGGGCGCTAGGGTTTAGGGTTTGAGGACCATCTTCTGAAAGTACTCTTGATAAAATAAAAGTGGCAGAAAGAAAATGTTAGGGTCCCTTGATGCTTTTACTATCTGCTTCTCCTCTGAGATGCCCCTCTGCCATGTGCCACTCTGCCTTGGATCCAGCCAACCATGGACTGAAGCCCCTATGAACTGAAATCCAAATAAACCTTTTTTCCTTTAACTTGTGGGTGTCACGTATTTAGTCTCAGCAATAAGAAAAGTAAGATAAATTCAACATTCATTCATGATACAAGCCCTTATTAAATCACAAAAAAATTCTTAATGATGCCAATAAAATCCACAGTGGACATCATTTTACTGGAGAAACACTCAGAGTATTTCTTTAAAACTCAGTAATAATAATAAATGCCTAATTTAAAGAGAAACCAAATTGTCATTATTTGCATATAACCTGATCACCTATGGTAAAAAACTAAAAAGTATTTATACATAAACTACCAAAACACAGCAAGCCAGACATAAAAGTAATACAAAAGCTAATTGTATTTGTGTCTATAAAGTCATAAACAGGAAAACCAGGCATGGTGGCGCACTTCTGTAATCCCAGCACTCGGGAGGCTGAGGCAGGCAGATCATTGCAAGTTCGAGACTAGCCTGGGCTACAAAGTGAACCCAAGACCAGCCTGAATCACATAGTGAGACCCTGTCTCAAAAAGACAAAAAAAAAATGTCATAAACAGGAGGAAAAAAAAGGACAGTGGTCTAATGAATGCCATCTGCCCTCCAAGTTCATATCTACCTATAATTCATAATGTGATCCTCTTTAGAAGTGGAATCTCTACAGATAATTATTAATTCACTGGAAAAGAAGTCACATCTTAATTAGGTTAAAATGAGGTCACCTTGATCTAATCCTAGACTACTGTGGGCACTAAATCTAGTGACTGATATCCTTATAAGAAAGTCATGTGAAGAAAAAAGTTGAGATTAGAATGGTCCAGCTATGGTAAAAGAAAATTCAAGACTGCCTAGAACTATCAAACACTGGAAAAGGCATAGAGGAACTCTTCCTTAGACTCTCTTAAGAGAACATGGCTTTCCTGAGACCTTGATTCCAGAGTTTCAGCCTGAAGAATTATAAGAGAATAAATTTACATTGTTTTAAATTAACTAAGCCAAGAAAATTGTAGTAATTCCTTATGGTGGCCATAAGAAACCAATATAAATTTCATATAGAAAAGCATACAAGATCAACTGTTTTACCAAGAAGGAAGGTATTTGAAATGTAGGAGAGGGCTTTCACACTGAAATAGAAAATTAAAAAAGAAAGTTGATATACAGATCAAGTCAGACAATAAAAGAAAAGGGGAAGCAGCACTGCTTACGGTAGCTCAGCTGCCTGCTCCACTGGGGAGAAGTCATCTTGGATAGCGATGCAAAAACTCTGAGGGTAGATCTAGTGCTGTACAGACCAGAATCCTGGAAAGAGTTTGTGTTCACAGGCCTCACACATATATCCACCTCTTCCAGACACTGGGAAAAGCAGTATTCCTGTGGCCCCTACTCCAGCACATTCCACAGACTGGCTGGGCCTCTAACCCCCAACAGACTCAGGCCAGAGAGAACATATATAGGTGAAGGACATAATTGTTCTACAACTAATTAATTAATTAATTAAAAACTTAATTTTTCTACAAGTTTGAAAAGATAGGCATGTTTTTGCTTGTGTGGGCAAGATGGTTATGGTCATATTTGTCACTTGATGCAGAGCTTGCAAACAAACAAAATTTTGCCAAATTTGTAAAAAATCTGTTTACAAGAGTAATAGCAGAGGTGGGGGAGGCGAACAAGAAGTCAACAAGAAGCTAAGACTTCTTGTGAGTCACTGCCATGCATGGGCTGACTGTGGTAGAGCCACAAGCCAGCCCCTTCCAGTGCACGGGCAGGGAAACAAGAAAAGCCAACATTCCTCTCCCCTCTGCCTGCATAAGTGACCACCTGATATGGAGAACCACAGGCTGTGATGATAGCTAATGAGGTAAAATATAACTTAATGCTTGTAGTGCTTAGTGTTTCACTGACTTGACTAAAGCCAATAATCTGATCATCTATTCAGGGGATAACAATACACAATTCAGCATACATAGGGGATCTCCTTCTAAAGGTAGTGGCCATTGTTAATTCCCTATTATTTTGTTTTGAAATCTTGTGTCATTCTTATTGTTTTGTTTGGTTGGGCTTTACTCTGTTTTATCTTGATTTTGTTGTATCTGATCTCATGGGCAGCGATTTCAAGACAACAAGATATATTATGATATAATATGATATATTTGGATTTACTAACATCTTATTTTGAAGTCCTGTATCACTTACATTGTTTTGTTTTTATTGGTTCTATTATGTTTCTGGTTTTCTGTTTGTTTGTTTGTTTGTTCATTATGTCTGAAGGTGTGACAGCTAACAATAGGCATTATGGAAACCACTGTTGATTTCCTACTATTTTGTTTTAAAATCCTGTGTCACACTGTCTTGTTTTGACTGGCTTATTCTGTTTTATTTTGCTTGGTTTTATTCTCTCTGTAATAAAAACTTTTTAAAAAGAGTAATAGCAGAAATTTTTCAAAGCATGAAAAAAGAATTTGAAATACATAAAAGTGAAGCATATAGAATCCATAATAGTTATGACCAGAAAAGAGTTACACAAAGACATGTAATAGTCAGGACTGCAGAAATTCAACAAAGACAGGATTTTAAAAGCTGTTACAAGAGGCAAATTACTGATAAAGCAAATCATTAAAAATTACACTATACTTTTCAACACAAACTCTAAAGTCAAAGAGAGCTTGGACTAAAGTGTTTCAATCCCTAAAAGAAAACAACTTCCAACCCAGATTTATGTGTATTACAAAATTATCTTTCAAGAGTGATGAATAAGATACTTCCATAATGAAGAGCATCTACAGAAAATAATGATCACAAAAGTAGCACTCCAAAAAATTCTCAAGGATAATCTACAAAGAGACAATGAAGATAACAATGTAAAGAAGCTCAATAGAATGAATCTACCAAGACAGGAGAACAATTAAATATAAGAGAAATAAAGGAAACCAAAGCTAGGAAAATAATGTAATGACATGAATAACTCAATACATATCAGTTTTTACCATCTCAACATTCAAAAGACAAAGATTAGCACAATGGATCAAGAAACAAGATCCAAAAATATGTTCATCTTACTTTTATGCTGTTGAAACACAAAACCCAACACTTACATCTTAAAAGAAGAAATGTTTATCTCAGCTGACAGTTTGTAGAAGTTTCAGTCCACAGTCAGTGTAGGGTGGGATGGCAGAGAGGCATCAATTCATGGTGTAGCAGATAAGAAACAGTAAACCAGTAGCAAGCAGCACACAGCAAGCCTCTTTTTCTGTTTTTTCCATCTAGGATAGAAGCCTTTTGGGTAGTGCAACCCACACCCAGCATGGGTCTTCCCTTATGCACCCCTAGAACTATACCAAGCCAATTAGTG
Source organism: Dolichotis patagonum (assembly GCA_004027295.1). NCBI lineage: Eukaryota > Metazoa > Chordata > Mammalia > Rodentia > Caviidae > Dolichotis > Dolichotis patagonum. The sequence continues at coordinate 68,759 of PVJX010001361.1, forward strand.
GACTAATCCAGAACCACACACCCTTAATCCCTGTATCTCACCCCATGATCCAGGCCTCTCTCAAAAGCCTCAACTACAAGCACACGAGGCTTTGGGGTGACATCTAAATATAAGCCATAACAATGCAGCATACAAGAAACATATTTAAACCAAAAAGAAATTCATGGATTGAAAGCTGAAGGATTGATAACAATACTCCATGCAACAGAAACCCAGAAAAAGCATGAGTAGCTATTTCAATTGAAGAAAAAGTGAATTTCAAGCCAACACTGATTAAAAGAGACACAGAAAGTCATTACATACTGGTGAAAGTAATAGTTCAACAAGAAGAGACAACAATCAAAAATATATACACACCAAATACCAGTGTACCCAACTTCAGAAAACAAACATTAATCCTTATGAAAAAATCAGATAAGCACCAATACAATTATAATGGGGAGTTCAATACCCCACTGTTACAAATAGACCAACCAGACAAAAAATCAATAAACAAATATCAGAAACAAATCTTCAAACAAATGATCTTAATAGGTATTTCTCTATAGAGTGTTCTCTCCAATAGCAAAATACACATTCTTCTCAGCAACACATGGGACTTTCTCCAAAATAGACCGCATCATAACCCATAGAACATGCCTAAGTAAATGCTAAGGAAACAACTGTGCCATGCATATTATCAGATCATAGTACGATAAAACTAAAAATGAATAGCATAAACACCACAGAAAGTATGCAAATACATGGAAAATAAATAATAACCTCTTGAATATTCAATGGATCACAGAGAAAATTAAAGAAGAAATTAGTTCTGACAGTCAAACAATAAAGATAGTATGACATACAGGAACCTTGGACTGCAATAAGATCAATCTTAAGAACAAAGTTTACAGTAGTAAATTTCCACATCTGGAAAACAAAAGGAGCTCAAATAAATAACATGATGCAGCTCAAATTTCTAGAAAAACAAGAACAATCCAAACTCAAAGCTAGTACAAGAAAGGAAATTGTAAAAATTAGAAATGAATGCAACTGAGACTAAAATATACAAAGAATCAATTAATCAAAGAGTTGGTTCTCTGCAAGAACAAACAAATTAGACAAGTACTTAGCCAACCTTATCAAAACAAGGGGGAAAAAAGACTCATTCATATAATTAGAAATGAAAAAGACTAAGTCACAACTGATTCTGCACTAATCCAGAAGATGATTGGTAACTATTTTGAGAACCCGTACTCTAATAAAATTGCAGTCAATCAAATTGAAGAAGCAATTAAAACCAACTACAACTAAGGAAACCCCAGGCCCTACCCAGGTTCTGACAGATACACTGCCACATTCTCCAAGAGGTTTCAAGAAGTTCTAAGGCCAATACTCCTCCAATTCTTTAATGAAATAAAAGGAGAAGCAGTACTCCCAAAATCATTCCTGGAATCAAGTATTACCATGATAACAACACCAGAAAAGAAATAAACAAGAAAACTATAGGCCAATTTCCTTAATAAGCACAGATGCAAAAATCTTCAATATGATAATATAAAAAAGAATGCAGCAAATAATGAAAAAGATATATACCATGACCCAGCAGGATTCATTCCCAGGATGTAAGGATGGTTCAACATATGCAAATCAATAAATGTAACATACCACATCAACAGAAGCAAGAATAAAAATCACAAAGTCATCTCATAAACACAGAAAAAAGCATTTGACAAAATTCAATATCCATACATGATAAAAACCCTAAAGAAAACTGGAATGCATAATCTTTATGTCAATCTGATAAAAGGCCATCTATGTCAAATGAATAGCCAGTATCATACTAAATCTAAATATATAAAAGCCAAAAGTTTCACTCTAAAATCAGAAATAAAATTCCTATCACCACTTCTGTTCAATAAAGCCCTTGAAACACTAGCTAAAGCAATTAGATAAGAGAAAGAAATAAAAGGAATATGGATAGGAAATGAAAACAAATTTTAGCATTTGAAGATGACACAATCATTTACATAAAAGACTTCAAAAACTACACCAAAAATATCCTAGACTTAATAACTAAATTCAGCAGCATATCAGGATAAAGTCAACACCCTAAAATCCATAGCACTGCGGTACACCAATAACAAACTAACTAGAGAGAAATTTAGGAAAAAACACCTTTAACAATAGCATCAAGAAAAATGAAACACTTAGGAATTAACCTAACCAAGGAAGTGAAAGACTCCTCAATGAAAGGTATAGTCCCCTTAAAAAGGAGATCAAAGAGGCTATCAGAAAATGCAAAGATGCCCGCTGTTCTTGGATAGACAGAACCAATATAGTAAAATATACTCACAAAACTATTACACAGCTTTCATGTAATATCAATCAAAATACCAATAGATTCCTCATATAACTAGAGAAAACAATCCTAAAATTCATATGGGACCAGAAGAGACCTAGAAAATCAAAAGCAATTCTGGGCAACATGGACAAGGAAAGGGGCATTACAATTCCAGACTTCAAGCCATATTATAAAGCTACAGTGATAAAAACAGCATGGTGTTGTCAAAAACCAGACTTGTAGATCAATGGAACAAAATAGCAGATGTAGAAACAACTCCAGGCATACTCAGGTACCTTATCTTTGACAAAGTGGCCAAATACCCTCACTAGAGGAAAGATAACATCTTTTAACAAATCATGCTGGAAAAACTGGTTTACCAGATGCCAAAGATTGAACTTGGACCCATATCTCCCACCATGCACTAAACTAAAATCAAAACAGATCAAAGATCTAAATATTAAAAGGCAAACCCTAATCTTCTGGAAGATAGAATAGATAAAACTCTTGAAAACACAGTTATAAACAAAGACTATGAACAAAATTTTGGTTGTAAAGGAAATATTACAAAGAATAAACCAATATGATTACATCAAATAAAATGCTTCTCCATAGCAGAGGAAACCACCAACATAGTGACACAGCCTATAAAAAAGGAAGACTTTTTCTGCCATCTTTCCTTCCGATGGAGGACTAATATTTAGAACATATGAAGAACTAAAAACAATTAGACTTCCAAGTTTAAAGGCCAAACCCAAAACGAGCATCTGAAATTAATAGACATTTCTTAAATGAATAATTGAAAATGGTCAATTAATGCATGAAAAAATGTTCAACACTGCTAGCCACTCAAGAAATGCAAGTTAAAACAATACTGAGATTTCATCTCACCCCCCCAAAAAATATCTATCATTAAGAATTCAGTGAATAACAAATGCTGGTAAGGCTGCAGGGAAAACGAAACTTTTCTCTGCTGGTGGTGTGAGTGTACATAGGTTCAACCACTGTGGAAAGCAGGATAGAGATTCCTCAAAAAACTAAAAGTAGAGGTTTCATCTGACCAAGCTACTCTACTTCTAGGTATCTTCCCCAAAGAGTTAAAGACACAATATTACAATGATATATGTATAACCATATTTATAATAGTAGAGTTCATAATAGTTGAATCTTGCAAGAAGCCTATTTGTCCATCAACAGGTAAATGAGTAAAACAAATGTTGCATTTATATACACTGAAGTAATACTCTTCCATAAAGAAGGATAAACATGAAGCATTTTTTAGGTAAATGGATATACCTTGAGACCATAATCTTAAGTAAAATACATCAATCAAGCACACAGGTTTGAATATCCCATTATTTCATTTTATGAGAAATCCAAAGTATAAATAAGAAGCAAAATGGGTCAGAGATATTAGAACTTATGCAAATGGGAAGGGGAACAATAGACAGAGGTATGAGGAGGACAGGAAAAGGGATTTAAAGAAAAAAGAACTGAAAGAAAAGAATGATAATATAACACCTGTAAATGTGGAGGGAAAGAATGGTTGGAGGGAGGAGTGAGAAAGAGGATTAAAAAAATTAACATTGTAATGTACATGTACACATTCCCAATGATGAATGCATGTATTCATTATATACCACAACGGTATCCTAATAAAAAATATAAATATAAAAAAAGAAAAAAGTAAAAATAAACTGTATCCTTATTCAGTTAAATTAACAAACTTAGAAAACATTTGTAATGCAATACACTTAGGTAGAAAAGTATCATTTAAATAAAACACAAATTGCAACCCACAGCAGCTGGCAGGAGCCCAAATTGAGCCCCGGTCACTGAGCACTCACAGGTTGAAACCCAGCACACAGGGAAGCCTTGGAACTTCACTCCCAGGCAGTAAGACCACGACCCACATCTGAAAACACCCAAAGACACACATAGGAGGTCCAAGTGGCCCTAACTGGGCCATGCCCAATGAACTCTAAGCAGCCGGCTGGGCCCCAAATTGAGTCCCTGGCCCAGAGCATGCACAGGTTGAAACCCAGCACACATGGAAGCCTTGGAACTTCCCTTCCAGGCAGTAAGACCACACCCCACATCTGAAATCACAGGAGGTCACATGGGAGTCCCTGGCCCATACCCAGTGAACTCCAAGTGGCTAGTTGTTGCCTGATGTCTGCCCTGGGAGTCAAAAGTGGGCTAGGTGATTCTCAGTGCACAGGGGAAGCACTGAAACATTGCTCCAAACCGGGAAATACAGGAAAATGACAAAACAAAAGAGCAAAATGCAATCTCAAACTTCCAACACAACCCAAGCAAGCCTAGGAGACATGGACATAAAGGAAATGTAAGCCATACACCTGAAATGCCTGAAATGATATCAACTGAAGTAAAGAAACAACTCCAGGAAGCTATAAAAGAACTCAAATCAGAAATAGTCTCCCAGGTAAAAGAAGAAATGATAAACGTAATGAAAGAAATGCTGAACACATCTGAAGAAGACATAGTTTAAAAATTAGAGGAACAATGCAAAAAGATGGAAACTCTGAATGAACAATATAAGAAACAAACAGAATATATGAAGCAGATCCAAAGAGATATACAGGAAATCAAAAATTCTATTGAAAGCTGACAAAACCGCCTCAATGAAAGTGAAGATAGAATTTCAGACCTCGAAGACATGATTGCAGCTAGTGAACAGGAAAGGAAAGAGCTTTTAAAAATAATAAGGAACCAGGAAATCATAATTCAACAACTGCAAGATGATGCAAAGAAAAACAACATAAGATTGATAGGTATAAATGAAAAGGAAGGTGACAACACAAATGATATCAAGAGACTATTTACAGAAGTAATAGCTGAAAATTTCCCAAACATGAGAATGAAAACTGACATACAGATCAGTGAAGCATATAAAACTCCAAATAACCATAACCAAAATAAAGCTACGCAGAGACATATAATAATCAACATTTCAGAAATCCAACATAAGAACAGAATATTAAAAGCTGCTAGAGAGAAGAGACAGATCACCTATAAAGGAAAGCCTATCAGAATCACAGCAGACTTCTCAACATAAGCAATGAAGTCAAGAAGAGAATGGAGTGAAGTATTTCACATCCTAAAGGAAAATGACTTCCAACCCAGACTGATGTACCCTGAAAAACTGTACTTCATAATGGATGGAGAAATAAGATACTTCTACCACAAAGAACAGATGAAAAACTTCATGATCACCAAACCAACCCTGCAAAGAATATTGAAAGACATTCTAGACAGACATAGGAAAAAAAACACTAAGCAAGGCAGACCATTAAAGAGTGGAAAGGTAAAAAATCAACAGGAGAAAGATAACATGTCAAAAGTAAACCAATATATATATATATATATATATATATATATATATATATATATATATAATCAGTTATAATCATTAATGTAAATGGCCTCAACTCACCAATCAAAAGAAACAGACTGGCAGAATGGATCAAGAAACAACATCCAACCATATGCTGCATACAGGAAACCAAAAGGAAACTCACAGACTGAAAGTTGAAGGATGGAAGACAATACTCCATGCAACAGGATCCTCCAAAAAAGCAGCAGTAGCTATTCTGTTTGCACACAATGTGAACTTCAAACCAAGGACAATCCAAAGAGATAAAGAAGGCCATTACATACTAGTTAGGAAAAAACTTCAAGAGTAAGAGGTAACAATCTTAAATATCTATGCACCAAATTTGGGAGCACCCAGCTATACAAAACAAATATTAACAGAAATGAAAAATCAAATAAGCAATAACACAATTATAATGGGAGACCTTAACATGCCATTGACACAAAGGGACAGAATATTAAAAGCTGCTAGAGAGAAGAGACAGATCACCTATAAAGGAAAGCCTATCAGAATCACAGCAGACTTTTCAACACAAGCAATGAAGTCAAGAAAGAAAATCAGTCAACTAGAAAGAAAATCAGCAAAGAAATAACAGAACTGAATCACATCTGTGAGCAAATGGACTTAGTAGATGTATACAGAGTGTTCCACCCAATAACATCAGACTATACATTCTTCTCAGCAGCACATGGGACATTCTCTAAAATAGACCATATACTAGCCCACAGAACATGCTTAAGTAAATGCAAAAAAATTGAAATTATCTCATGCATGTTATCAGATCATAGCGCCATAAAACTAGAAATTGATGACAAAAGAAATTGCAAAAACCCCACAAACACAAGTAAATTGAATAATATACTCTTGAGCAATCAGTGGGTCACAGAGGAAATTAAAGAAGAAATTAAACAATATTTGCAGGCAAATGAAAATACAAATACATCTTACTGGAGCCTGTGGGACGCAATGAAATCAGTCTTCAGAGGGAAATTTATTGCAGTTAACTCCCACAAGAGGAAAACAGAATGAACCCAAGTAAACAACTTGATGCTATACCTTAAACATGTAGAAAAAGAAGAGCAAGTCAAGCCCAAAACCAAAAGAAAGGAGGAAATTATAAATGTCAAAGCAGAAATCAATGCAATAGAGACTAAGAAAACAATACAAAGAATCAATGGATCAAAAAGTTGGCTCTTTGAAAGAATAAATAAACTTCTAGCCAACCTTGTTAAAAAAAAAAAGGAAAGAAAAAACTCAAATTCATGTAATAAGGAATGAAAAAGGTAAAATCATTAAAGACCACGTGGAAATACAGAAGATCATCAATGCTTATTTTAAAAACCTCTACTCTCATAGGCTTGATAACACATGAAAAAATAGTCAGATTCTTAGAAACATATGAATCACCAAAGCTGGGTCAAGAAGACATAAAACTGCTGAATAACCCAATTTCAATTAACAAAATTGAAAATGTAATTAAATCCCTACCAACAAAGAAAAGCCCAGGTCCAGATGGATTCACTGCAGAATTCTACAAGAAATTCAAAGAAGATTTAATGCCGACACTCCTCAGATCTTCAATGAAATTGAAAGGGAAACAATTATCCCTAACTCATTCCTGGATGCAAACATTACTCTAATCCCAAAACCTGAGAAAGACCCAACCAAAAAAAGAGAACTGCAGGCCAATCTCCCTAATGAACATAGATGAAAAAATTCTCAATAAAATTTTGGCAAACAGAATGCAGCAAATCATCAAGAAGATTATACACCATGACCAAGTGGGATTCATCCCAGGAATGCAGGGATGGTTCAACATATGCAAATCAATAAATGTAATCCACAATATCAACTGAGCCAAAAATAAGAACCACATGATCATTTCTATAGATGCAGAAAAAGCTTATGATAAGGTCCAACACTTATTCATGATAAAAAAAACCTTACAGAAAATTGGAAGAGATGGTTTTTATCTCAATATGATAAAAGCCATCTATGACAAACCAACAGCAAGCATATTAAACAGCCAAAAACTGAAAGCCTTTACCCTAATCAGGCACAGGACAAGGATGTACATTATCACCACTCTTATTCAATATAATGTTGGGAATAATAGCCAGAGAAATTAGGCAAGAGATAGAAATAAAAGGAGTAAGGATAGCAAAAGAAGAAGTTAAATTATCCTTATGTGCCGATGACATGATAGTCTTCATAGAAGACCCCCAAAACTCCATTGAAAGACTCCTAGGTATAATAAATAAATTCAGTAAAGTAGCTGGATAAAAAGTCAACACTCAAAAATCAATAGCATTCCTATACACTAACAACAAAACCACTGAGAGAGAAATAAGAGAATCCACATCCTTCACAATAGCATACAAGAAAATGAAATACTTAGGAATTAATCTAACAAAAGAAGCAAAAGATCTATTCAGGGAAAATTATAATACCCTGAAAAAGAAATCAAATAGGACCTCAGAAAATGGAAAGACATCCCTTGTTCATGGATAGAAAGAACACTGTGAAAATGGCCATTCTCCCAAAATTGTTATACAGATTTAATGCAATACCAATCAAAATTCCACTAGCATACCTCACAGATCTAGAGAAATCACTCCTAAAATTCATCTGAAACCAGAAGAGACCTAGAATAGCAAAAGCAATTCTAAGCAACAAAGGCAACACAGGAGGCATCACAATCTCTGATTTGAAGTTATACTACAAAGCTACTGTAATAAAATTACCATGGTACTGGAATAAAAACAGACCTGAAGACCAATGGAATAGATTAGAAGATACAACTACAACTACAAACACACTCAGCCACCTTATCTTTGATAAAGGGGCCAAACACACCCATTGGAAAAAGATAGTCTCTTTAATAAATGATGCTGAAAAATTGGCTCTCCATATGCGAAAAACTAAAACTAGACCCATACCTATCACCATGTACTAAAATCTAAATGGATCAAAGATCTAAATATTAAAACATAAACACTAAATTTGTTGGAAGACAAAGTGGGTAGAAATCTTGAAGACATAGGGGTAGGTAGAGAATTCATGAACAAGAATCTAACTGTACAAAATACTTCACAGAATCAATAACTGGGATCGCATCCTATTAAAGAGTTTTGGCATGTCAAAAGAAATCTCCAGCATAGCCAAAAGAAAACCCACAAACTGGGAAAAAAATCTTAGTGAATGGTCCCTAAGACAAATGACTTCTGTCTAGTATAAACAATTTTAAAACATCAGATCCTCAAAATTCAAAGATCCATTCCAAAAATGGGCATCTGAGATGAATACACAGTTCTCAGATGAAGAAATACAAATGGCAAATAAATACATGAAAAATGTTCAGCAACATTGGTCATTAGAGAAATGCAAATTAAAACAACACTGAGATTCCATCTCACTTCAGAAAGAATGGCCAGGATAAAGAAAACTACCAACATCAAATGCTGGAGAGGCTGTGGGGAAAAAGGAACTCTTCTGCGCAGTTGGTGGGAGTGTAGACTGGCGCAACTGCAGTGAACGTCAGTCTGGAGGTTCCTCAAAAAGCTGGGTTTGGAAGTACCATTTGACCCAGTTATCCCACTTCTGGGCATATCCTCAGAAGAGCTGAAAACATCATACCACAGTAATGTATGTGCACCCATGTTTATAGCAGCACAATTTGTAATAGCCAGATCTTGGAAACAACCTAAATGCCCATCAACTGAGGAATGGGTTAAAAATATGTAGCATTTTTATACAATGGAGTACTACTCTGCTATAAAGAATGATCACACTGAGATATTTATAAGTAAATGGATGCAACTCAAGACCATACTCATAAGTGAAATAAATCAAACTCACATGTAAATACAGTACAGTCCCCCTAGTGTAAGAAATGGTAAGAGTATGTAAGATCCAAAAAACTCAATAATTACAGTGAAAGGATAAGAATCTGCTTAAAGGGGCAAAAATAATATCTCAGGGAAAATTAGGAAAAAGAAAAAGAATGAGAAAAGACAAAATGTCTAAAAGTACATAAACACACTTAGGATAGCTAAGATGATTGTGCTACAAACTCTCTAAGTTCTTGGAACAAAATAGTAAACATTCATAGGATTGGAACAATTGTATGGTGATCTGAAGAACTCTTGGAGATCATTATGTAAAATAACAACCCTAGTTATGCTCATACCACCTTGTTTTGAAGGCCTATACTACCAGTGTTCTAGGCTCTTTGTTATTGTTTATATGTCTTTTTCATTTTGTGTTTTTCCTAGGAATTTGTTTTGTTTTGTCTTGGTCTGTTCTGTTTTTCCCTCTAATACAGAAAGGATATTATGTAAACACTCATGCATGCATAGCACTTCTAAAAAGTTTATGAGAATTGATAATATAACTCATGATGAAATGAACAGCTATTTTGAAGAAAAAGAGACACTAAGATACCCAGTGCTGATTCCATAGTGTCATGATGTGAAACCCAGCAATACTATTATTCTTCGTTCAGAGTGATTTTAGTCTGTTTTGTTTTGTTTAATTTCAACATACATGAAGGTATGGACAGCTATTTTGAAGAGAATGAGAGACATTATGGCAGCCATTGTTTACTTCCTTATTGTCTGATCTTGAAGACCTAAAATACCTTCATCATCCTGTTCTGATCAGTTCTATACTATTTTGTTTTATATGAATTCATTGTATGTGACGATATGGACAACTATTTGGAAGAAAACAAGAGATAATATGATAGACAGTGAAGATCTCCAGTTGTCTTGCTTTGAAATCTGTGTCTCTTACATTGTTATCTTATGATCTGTTTTGTTCTATTTTTTTATGTTTAATTTTACCTTCTTTAACAATTTAAAAAAAAAACTTTATGTTTTATAATTTTTTTGAGCCTGAGGTTTGCCTATATATTTTCTTAATACTGTCTTTTTATAAACATAAGTATTCACTTTTAATGAAGTTAATGTATCAGTTTTTTATCATTTGTGATTTCTCATCCTATCTAAGGAATCTTTGCCTAACTCCAGGATAGCAAAGCTATTCTATGAAATTTTTTCTGTAAAAGCATTTTTGGTTTAGATTTCATATTGATGTATATGGTCTATCTTAAAATATCTTCTGTGTATGGCATGAAATAGGGATTGAGATTACTTTGTTTCCCAAATGAATATCCAGTTGTCCTATTACCATTTGTTGAAAAGATTCCTTTCTTCACTGAATCACATTAGGACAATTGTAGAAAATCAATTAATAAACTAAGTATGGATTAAAAAAAAAAACAAATTGCAACCCATAAAAGAAAAACTTGATCACTTTAACTACATTAAAATTTAAAAGCTCTGTTTGTCAAACAATATTTCACAAAAAATTCCAAAATCTCAGAGAAAAAGTTTTAAAAATATATAAAACTACAAATAGATTAATATTGCAAAAAATACACATAACTAAATACATGATAAAATAGAATACTTCAGCAAAATTGTAAAGAACATTTGCAACTAAAGATTTTACTAAGAAGGTCCAAAATTTACACAAATTCTATGACCTCTATTCATTTCTCTACATCTACATTCAGACAACTTATCATTTTTCCTGTTCCTATAGATAACTAATAAATATAAAAAGATGCTCTATCTCAGTAATCAAGGAAATGCAAATTAAAATCAACACTGGACATCATCATCCACTATCCAATAAGCGAAACTATTTTTAAATGAAATAAAACCAAATCTTGAGGAAACTAGAGGTATGAAACCCACAATCACCACTAGGAAAGTGCGAATTCATTAAATGACACTGGAGTATAGCATGGTAAAATTGAAAGTGACTGTCCCTATGATCAAACATTTATAGTCTGACGCAAAAAGGTAACACCAATTTTTAAACTAAATGAAAGAAACTAAATAAAAACATTTACACTGTTAATAACTTGGAGAAAGGTATACAAAATAAAAGACAAAATAAGAATATTTATTCTGTAATTACTCATAATAGAAAAAATTGACAATTCAAAGATTCATCCACAGAAGAAGAGAAACTACACGAAAGATCTATGTTCACACAGTAGGGTTTCTCACATGCGACAATTCTGCGAACAATACTACCACACTACTTTAACCATTCACTCCTCTCCTTCCTAAATAATCATTTCATACTTCATCTTTTTCCCTAAGAACTCAAACCTCCTATATCTACCATCTCATTTGCAACTAAAGATTTTACTAAGAAGGTCCAAAATTTACACAAGCTCTATGACCTCTATTCATTTCACCATGTCTACATTCACACAGCTTATCCTTTTTCCTGTTCCTATGAATAAAATGCCTATGATCCTCCTAGGTACATCCTTCTCTACATGCTTGTTAGATCCCACTACTAGTTTCTTAAGCCCATTATTTTAGTAAATCTTCTCTTTATTTCTTCTATCACTTTTTATATCTTGATCTTTCCTGTCAGTTTAAAAACATTATTTAAGTTCTCCAGGCTTAAAAAATATATACATATTTTTTATGTATAAGGGACATTCCCATTTCCAGACCATAGCATTAGGAGTCCCTCTTTAATTAAGCCAGGTGCTTAATTCTCATTAATTGCATGGCTCATTGCCTAATCCATTTCAGGCTTTACTGACATTTTTTCTCAATGAAATCTTCTCTAGACATTCTTTTTAGATGTAATTACCTGAAAGTTCCTATTCTCTTTCCACATTCTTTTTCTTCTATAACACAACATTTAAAAAATATTTTATTACTTTCATTTTTACTGTCTGTCTCTCCCAACTAAAATATATCTTGAAAAGATAAAAAAGTCATTCAAGAAAGAATACAATGATAAACAACACATGCAAAATTTTAAAGCAGACCAACTAAATGGTTTGCTTGCAAATACATATATGGAAGGTAAAATATTTACAATGAAAAATAATTAACATAATAGTAAGATAATGGTTACCTCTCCTGTGAATTTTGAAGTGGGATATGGAGGGACACATGAGGATTTCTGGGTTATTATAATATCTTCTTTCTTGATTCAGGTGGGCAAGGTGTTAATTTTATTATGGCTCTGAAACTATATTCATATACTTCCATATTCTGTATTGCCCATATGCAATATTTCTCAGTTTATAAAAGAAAAATAGAGAAAACATACTCCACATATTTAAATTTTCTTTAAAATTAAAGCTACATAGATAAGTATTTCTTTAAATTATCAATATTTGAGTTTAATCAGGCATTTCAAAATTCCAAAACTGAAAACATAACATGACATTTATCAACGTAACAGTCTTTGTTGCCTGTATGAATATTTTATGCCAGGTTTGGTGGCACACATCTATAAAACCAGCACTCAGAAGACTAATGAAGGAGGAGAAATGCCATGAGTTCAAGGACAACCTAAATTATGAATCAGAACTCTCAAAAAACTCAAAACAAAAACAGAAAGCAAATAAACATTTTGTGTTCATTTTAATACATTTCTCTGTCACAGTACTTCTTTACTATAAGTGGTTATGCATATGTGATTCTATTACTCATTATATTAATCATTATTCAGTAACATATATGTACATATATATATGTATGTATGCATGTATATGATGATATGTCTCACTTAACAAGGCTAAGAAGTTCAGACTAAAATGATCCACACACTTAAACCCTTACAGCAGAATTGAAGTCCTTTTGCAAAATAATGTAATGATATAATATCAACCATTAAAACATATAGACCATATAAAAACTCATTTTTGATAAATAGTAAGTCTTGTAAGTCAAAAATACTTATTCTTATTCTCTCTTACTCTTTAAGTGTGAAAAAAAACCAGACCTAACTACCTGTGAAGTAGTAAAACAGAAGCAATGACTTTGATTATATCCATAATTTTTATGTCTCGATCCTCTCTCAACAGTACAGTAAGAAAGTATTTCAATAACATATACTAAAAATTCATTTGCTTTTAGTATGTCAAATTATGATAAACAGCATCAGCTAGTCAACTAATAAAGCTGAGAACTCTTTAAAATATATTTTGACCACATGGGTATCTTTTTAATGACATACTTCTTCAAGGCTTTCGTTCATTTCTCTGTTGAGTAGTCTAACATTTTCTTAATGATTTTTAGTACCTCCTTGTATTTGCAAAGTGAGAATCCTTTGTTGCTTTAGCATTAATAAATATCTCCTTTACTGCAGCTTGCCTTTCCACGTTGTAACAGATATTTTTAGAATAATTAAGTCTATTATTTTTACTAAATCCTATTCTTAAAAACCTTTGTTTTTAAGATGTTTAAGAACATAAAGACACTTGCATTTGTAATCTTCTAGAATATTTGCGATTTTACCTTCTACATTAAGACTGATAACTGAAAACAAAAACAAAAAAAGACTGATAACTGATCTGAAACTGATTTAACTGTCTGATATGTGATAGGGTTCAATATGTGCTTTTTCCAATTGTACATCCAATTGTCTCAGAATTATTGAACAAACTGTTCAATTGTGTCAACTGTATCATACATCAAGAGTCCACACTATATCTCTCTGTGGAATTCCTACTTCCTGTATTTATTTCCCTATCTTTGAAACAATTCTTAATTACATATTTGTAAGTCATGCAATCTGGTACAGAAATCTCCCAGCTTTGTTAATTTAGAATTTTAGCTACAGCTGATCATTTGTATTTACATATAAATGTGAAAATCAGCACATTGATTTCTAATACAAAAATATCTGCTAGCATTTCATTTAGGATTAAACTTTTACGTCAAATGGGTAGAAAAGATCTCTCTCCAATATTCAGTCTTTCAAGCAGTTATCTTAATTTGTCCTTTACTGAGGTCGTCATCAATTTCTCAAAATAAGAGCTTATAATTTTCTTTGTGAAAATCCTTTATATATGTCAGGTTTTTGGTGTTCTGATGCCAATGTAAGTTATATTGCTTTTAAAATATCTTTTTACATTGTTCCTGGTATATACAATTACAATTGATAGATTTTTATATTGATCTTTTATGTAGTAGTTTATTGTCCACATACAACTATATCATATCATATTTTATTAAATACCTTCTTGCATTGGCTGGAAATTCCAAAACAATATTGAGTAAAATCAGTGATACAATATTCTCAAACTTAAAATAGAAACCTTCCAACATTTCACTGTAATCATTGCAGTGAAGTTTTTCCGCTCTTTTATGTCTTTTGCCACGTAAATAATTTGCTTATATTCTACTTCACAATAACTTTTTATCTGCAAATGTTGAATTTTTTCCAAACATTTTACTGAAACTTTCAAAATGATTGTATGGACTTTATCTTTCTCTTTTAATGTTTTGAAATTACTCAGAAAAATTTACCCATGAAGCTATCTGGGTTTGAAGAATTTTTCATTTGGTTTTATTTTTATTTGTTCGTGTATGTTGTATATGTTTATTTACTTGTTTTGAGGCAAGAGAATTTTGATTACAGATTCTATTACACTGATATAAGATCATTTCAATCTCCTATTTTTCCATGTGTCAAATGAGACTGCAAAGTCTCATTTTTCTATAAATTTGCAATGATTCATACAATATATGCAAATATATCGTTTCAGTTGCTTATTAACTTTCGTCTGTATAATCTGTAGTGACATATTTTTTCAATCTTCACATGGATTCTTTAGGTGATATTTTTGTCTCTATTTTCTTAGTCTCTATATACTATCAATTTTGGTGATATTTGATGATTTTTATGGATGAATGCTATCATATGTTAGCATTCTATTTCATTAATTTGGGTTCTTATCTCACATGTCTTTTTAAAAATATACTTATCTGCTTTCCCCTTTCTTTGGAATTACACTGCTGTTCTAGCAGGGAAAAAGGAACTCTTTTACATCATTGGCAGGAATGTAAACTAGTTATAACCATTATGGAAATCAGTATGGAGATTCGTCAAAAAAATAAAACTAAAAATTTCATTTGACCCAGCTATTCCACTTCCACGTATCTTCCTCAAAGAGTTAAAGACATCGTATTACAGCAAGACACCTATACCCATATTTGTAGGATCACAAGTCCTAATAGTTAAATCTTAGAAGCACCCTGTATGTCCATCAAATGAAGAATACATAAAGAAAATACATTTATTTATATACAATGGAGTACTACTTTGGCACCAAGAAGGATAAACAAATCATCTGTAGGAAAATTAATGTACCTTAAGAATACAATATCAAATGAAATAAATAACACACACAGCTTAAATATCACATAATTTGTTTTATCTGAGAATCTCAAAATGTAATTAAAATAAAGAGCAAAATAAAAGCTAAGAGGAAACAGGGAGATAGACCTTTTCCAAAAGAGATGAGAACAAAGAGATGAGAAGAAAGGGAAGGAAAAGGGATGAAAAAAGAATTAAAATGTGTCATATACATGTACCAACTCCCCACAATGAATATAATCATTATGTACTGCAACCATTTACTAATAAAGAAAGAAAAAAGATTAGATTACTGATTTTCAGGTTTCTAAAAATATTTCTAATAGATATATTCAAGGTTCTTGTCCCTCAGTTTCTCTTACTTAAATCATACACATTTTGATGTGTCATCATTCAATACAAAATATCCTATAATTTTCATTATAAGTTCTTTGACCAATTAAATAAAAGAAATCTATCAATTCCAAGATTCATTTGTGTTGGTCACTCTTATGCAATCACCAAAGTTACTTTTTTGTTCATTTCAGTGTTATCAGTTACTTTGCCGGCTTTCAATTGTAAATTTAAGACTTGAACTAAAACTAATATATAGTAAATTTTGGAAAAGTTCCACATGTGTTTGGAAACAATGCTATAAACTGCAAGGTTTAACGCTCATATTTCAAATAAGCAAATACTGCTAATTTTTCAAATCTTTTATATCCTTACTGTTTTTTGATCTTCTCATACTATTAATAAAGAGAACTAAATTCAAAATATCCTACTCTGATTTGTCCTACTTAATTCTGTCAGTTCTACATTATTAATTTTACCACAGTACCATAAGATCTATATAAATTCAGAGCTGTTACATATATTGTTCAGGGAGACATTTCATTTAAATTCTTATTTGTCTAATATTAATTCAGTTATAATAACTTTCTTCAGCTTAGTAATTGCATAATATATTTTCCTTTTATTCTGTACTTTCAATTTGAATAAATAATTTTATTTAAGGTATATTTTTTCAAAGAAAAGATGGATTTATTACATCTAGTTCAAATACACATGGCCTTTAATTTAAATACTTGTTCTCTTACATTTCATAAAACTGGACTATTTCCTTACACCTAGTGTAATTATTGATCTATTTGGAATTATACACCATTTCACTATTTCTGCTATACCTGTTTTGCTACTTTTCTTTGTTTTTCTATCCTTTTTGTAAACCCATTAGATACCATTTATTATTTTCATTTTTTTGCCTACTAGATATATTGTTAGATATATATTTGTTAGATATATAATATTTGGTTGCTATATAATGATTACAACATAAGTTCTTATCAACTTGCAAATAATATAAGGACATTGGTATTTTAGCACTAATTTATCTCTCTGACTTATATACCATTATATTCATGCTTTTTTTTTTTTTTTTTTTTTTTTTTTTTTATTATCGGTACCAGGGGTGGAACTCACAACTGCCTGCTTGCAAGGCAGGCGCTTATGCCGCTGAGCTAAATCCCCAGCCCCTATACCATTATATTCATGCTTTTAAATTATGTGTATAATCAAGCCTCTATTTGTATTATGTTTTATATGATAACCTATTGGATTTATTCTCTCTCATTTCTGTACATTTCATTCAATATCAGGAATTATTTTTCTTCTACTTAAGTAACATTTGCTTCATTTAGTACTTCCTTCTCTCAGTTCATTTTTGCCTGAAAATGTCTTTGTTTTACTTTTTAATGGGTATTTCATTTGATGTAGAATTTTAGGCTAGTGATTATTCTTTTTCAAACATTTGAAAACACCTTCCAGAGTCCATTTTTTTCAGTTATCTAAAAGGCAAACATGCCTTTTTTCCCTCTCTAATTGCTTTTAAATGTTTCTCTTCATGTTGTCAGCAGTTTTAACATAATGGCTATAAGCATGAGCTTCTTTCTACTTATTTCCCTTGGTGCTTATGGAACTTCTTCAGTGTGATTTGAAATCATTTGTCATGTTTGAAAAAATTCTCCTTCATTTTTGTCACACAAAATATAAGTCTTATAACTGTATCTTTCCCTCCACTAAATAATGTAGAAATTAAATGTGGGAAATACATTTGAAAGTGAGTGGGGATAGAACAAATCCACAATTTAGTTGAATACTACTTTTCTTTAAACACATAAAGTAACTTCATGTTAAGTTTAAAAGAATGTGTGGTATGTTAAAGCAAAAAATAAATAAATAAATAAATAAATAAATAAATAAAACCCATTTCCCAGACTTTATAAAGGTAAATGAATAAAACAGCCACTTCTCAGATTTTACAAAGCTGAGTATGAGAAGAATTCTATTCTAATAACTATATATCCAGAAAAATCAACAGATGAAAGACTAATGATTAATATTTAAAACATAAAGAGAACATAATGAGCACATATAGTTAACTCACTAAATGAATAATGGAAGATGCACCCATAAAAATATGCTTATCTACAATAACTTGTGAAATGTATATTAGAATGTCAGTAAAATACCATTCCCACCTATCATGTTGGCAATAGTAAAAATCCTCATAGTTACCATGAATTAATAACAATCTGATGACATAAAGATACTCATATCCTGCTTTTGAAAGTATCATAGTGACCTGAAAAGCAATTCAGACATCCCAGTCTCCCTTTTAAGTATATGCCCTAGAGGATTACTGTACATATGCATGAAAAGACCAGTGCCATATAGCACTGTTTATAATAACAGAAAAAGAAAACTGGCCTAAATACGAAAAACTTTGTATTTCATAGGAAATTAGACAATTAAACTGAAGAAATTACATTTGCATTTATAAATATCAATTAAATTAGTGTAAATAAGGACAAATCTAGGACAGATGATATAAAAACTCAAAGTTTTACTAATTAAAATATTGTCCATCAAAATGAACATTCTATCAACACTTACTAGTATAAGTAATGTACAAAGAATACGAATTTCTGTGGGATAAGAAACCATTTTAAAGTAAGTCATTTATTTTAATGATGAGTAAACAGAAAAAAAATTTATGTCACTGCTACATGATAGCATATCATTAGTTAAAGAAAGAAGTCCAAAAATTTTTCTATGAATACATTTAGTAAAAATGATTACTACAAAAATACATCTTTATCAAGTTTTCTCTTTATCATACTTTTAATCAGTTTACTCACCAAGTCTTTGTGTTAACTTCATACTTATAAAGATCATCTACCAATCCATATTTATTGCCTGGTAATGCTTTATAGCCTCCATGAACATAAATGGCCTTTGTTATTTCATCATAAACACTTGTATGGCCATATCCACCTTGCACAATAGCTCCTTTAGTTTCTGGAACAAGCCAAGTGTTTGATGCTGCAATGGAGAGAAGGTATATCATGAATTTTAGGTAGAATTTTAAATAATGAACAATAAATCACCAAAATTACCAATAAATTAGTTTAGTGACATATTTTAAGAGTAAATATAGCATATTTAACAGTTATTAATCAGACAGTATTTATTTAAAACATGCTAGGTGATATGGTTGAAGTTGCATAACACTGGGTCCTTCCATAAAAGAAATTATACTCTGAAATACTGAAAATCTAACTTTTGTATGTGCAAGATAAAAAGGGAAACATTATTTTGTATACACTTCTATATTCAAAAATAACCCCAGGTAAAATATTTAACAAGTAAATCTATGAGAGCTACTGTGTGACAGACTTCGAATTAGCCACCAAAATTACAAAGATAAAAATGATATGATTGACACAAGTGATTTTCTCATCTGAAAGCATGGAGATGTAAAAACAGTAGCATATTTTTCAAATATTGGTAAAAAGAAAACTGTCAAGAATGAAATTTACCTTTATTGAAAATATTCTTCAGTAATTAAAAGGGAATCTTGATGATGGAAACAAAAATGATAACACCAAATGATATTCAAGACAATGAAATGTAAAAGTAAGGAAGGCAAGGAAGGAAATATAAATGAAAGCAAAGTTTTTACATTTCTTTGAGGTGATAAAATACCCACAGGAACTAATAGGAAAACTATATAATGATATATACTCTCAAAAACACTTCAAGTGCATCAAGATACAATCCTGAAAATTATCCACATAATCCCCAAAAAGCAAGCAATTAAAGGAAACAAAAGCATGAAAAATGTAAGCAAACAAAAAAAATTTTAAAAAAACAGAAAATACCATAATCATATCAAAACTACTCTACATGTAAACAGTCCATTTATAAAACATTCATAAAATGACAAAATTTAGAAGTGAAGGGCAGGTTTTCAGAGCCTGCCTTAGGGCAGGAAAGGGGCTATGGTATAAGAGAAGTATGTATGCTTTAAAAGGGACATTTGAAAGAAAAATGACAGATATGTTACTGTAATGCCTGAGTAAATGGAATATCTATTATTCTATTCTTTAAAATACATTCTATTTTTAAACATATTTTATGACTAAAGGCAAAAATAATAAGCCTTTATGGTATTTCTATAAAAATGTTGATGTGTTGGTAAGAAACGATAGCATACACAGATAAAATGAATAATGAAATACTAGACCTACATATAAACATATCAACAACTAAAGATGTTAACATAGAAAATGAGATTGTTTAAAATATTCAAACAAAATATACAAAATATACAAAAGCAGTTAAGGAGAAAAACATTGGATGAGACAACTAGAGGGTAAAAGTCAAAAAGGCAGGGTTAAACTCAAGCACATTGACAATTACACTAATTGTAGTTTGCCTAAATATACCAATGAAAAGTAAGCATCTGTGAGATGGGGGACAGAGCAAAATCTAACTATATTCTATCAAAGAAACAAAGAGATATGAAAATATAAAAGTAAAACTGTCATTGGTAAAAATAAAAACATAGTTAAAACATTCTAATGAAATGATGGTATATAAATCATACATCTTTAGAATAAAGGGTTAAAAGACAATACAATTGAAAATAATTGCTACATTTGAATTACTACAATTGAAAATTAGCTACACTAATTTATTAATGCCTAGCCATATAATATAAAAAGACATAAATTGTGACATCAAAAACATAAAATGAAATTCAGAATGCAGTGTAGTTCTTCTATGTGACCAAAATTCAGTTGATATCAGCTTAAAATAGTTTTGTATAACTGTATCTTAGGTAAGCTTCGCAGTAACCACAAAGCAAAGTTCTATGATACCACAAAGCAAAAATCAATGATACACACACACACACACACAGAGGAATCAAAGCATCACTATTGAAAATAAGTATAAAGGAAGGCAGAAAAAAAGATCTTTCTTTAAAAATGAAAAATTTTAAAAATGAGAATAATAAAATCAATTATTGAGGGTGGGTGAATTAAACACTGCCACCAAAGACACAGACAGGCTGAATGGATTTAAAACAAGACCTAATTATATGTTTTCCATGACAGATTCGTTTCACCTTTAACGACACATGTACATGGGAAGTAAATGAACATAAAAAGATGTTCCATGCAAATAAAAATCAAAAGAAAGCCATGAATAGCTATATTTAAATCAGACAAAACAGACTTTAAGTCAAACACTGTAAAATAAGACAAACTTACTATATATTGATAAAGGGATCAAATTAAAACAACTGAAGTATGTCACATATTAGAGAAGCTAAATATATAAAACATACAGTTGATTAGAAGGGACAGACAGACTACAATACAATGAGAAAAAAAATTAATACCCCACTTTTAACAATGACGAGATAATCCAGACAGACACTACTCTTTAGAACAAATGACCGTGATAGGCAAAAATGGCACAAAACACTCTGCAGGCTAGGTTACACCTTAGGCCACAAAACAAGTTTTAACAAATTTAACAAGACTAAATTCAAACCAAGTATCTTTCTGACCACAATGTTACAAAACTGTAAATAAAGGAGGAAATTTAGAAAGTTTAAAATGTATAGAAATTAACAGGTCAAAGAGGAAAATAAATAAGAAACCTAAAAATAACTTGAGATGATACCAAAACTTGTGGGATAAAATAAACCAGTTCTAAGAAGGGAGCTTAAAGGAACAAATGGCTCCATCAAAAAGAAAAAGATCTCAAATAAACACATTCAAGTTACACTTTAAGAACTTAAAAATGGAGAACAAACTAAACCCTAGGTCAGTAAAGGAAAGAAAAAATAAAGCTAGGGGCAAAGCTTAGTGGTGTATGTGTGAGGTCCTGGGTTCAATTAGATGAAAGAGAAAAAGAAGGGAGCAAAGGAGGGAGAAGGAAGAGGAGACATTTCACAAAAGAAGACATACAAATGGCCAACAGCTACATGAAAAAATGTTCAATATTGATAACCATCAGAAAAATACAAATTAAAACCATAATGAGACACCATACTTGTTAGGATGGCTAGAATAGAAAGAAAGAAAGAAAGAAAGAAAGAAAGAAAGAAAGAAAGAAAGAAAGAAAGAAAGAAAGAAGAAAAAGAAGAGAAAGAAATATAACAAATGTTGATGGGAAACAATGGTGAGAATGTAAAATTACCACAGCCTTTATTTAAAAAAAATAGTGCAGAGCTACAGAGCTTAAACTTAAAATAAAGCTCTCAAGGACTCAGCAATCCCATTACTCAGTGAACATATCTAAAGAATATTAAAATCAGTATGTTGAAGAGATATCTGCATAGTCATGTTCACTTACAGCATTATTCTCAATAGCCATGATACAGAATAAATCTAAGTGTCCATCAACTGATAAATAAAAAATTAAGGAATATATACACATGGAATACAGATGCTCCTGGACCTTCATACAGATAAATTCATCATAAATTTAGAAAACAATTGTAAGTTTAAAGTGCATTTATTGGACTGGGGATATAGCTCAGCAGCATAATCACCTGCCTGGCAAGCACAAGGTCCTGAGATCAGTACCAAAAATAAATAAATATATAATGCATTTATTAAACCTCACCTGCCAAACACTGTAGATTAACAACACAGTACATTGTAAGCACAACAGCCGTTCACTCTAGCTAACTAGCAGCTTCACCCATTGCTGGAAGCAAAGTTCAAAACAATGAATGCCTATTATTTTCATGCCATAATAAATTAGGAAAATTAAAAATTGAACCTCACAATTCAGAGATTATCTGTGTTCTCACATCTTTCAAAAGTAAAAATTTTTAAAATTTTTTTAAAAACTCTCATTTGCAACAGGAGGGATAAACCTAATACACCTACCTACCTATTACAGAAAATAAATATGTAGTCAAAATCTTTCTCACAAAGTTGCCAAACAAGATAGTTTCACTGATCAGCTCTATTGAAACTTTAAGAAAAGAATAATGTTAATTCTATAGAAATGATAACCAACAAAAGCCAAGCAGTGTCTTTGTCTTGTCTGTCAGTAGCCTGCCCTGATCTCCCCAGAAAGCCTCAATGTGTGAATAAGAAACCATCATACTCTCTTATATGTGCATGACATCACTCTCAACAACCAGATCACATTTAAGCAAGGGGGAAGTCCATTTTGCCTCTATAAAATGAGCATAATATATCAATATATCAGATCACAACAATCTTTATGGAACTAACAACAGTAATGACTACATAATGACAAAAGGATAAATATTTCAGAAAAGTAACATGGTTTCAAAATATGATTGGTTTTATAGTTTTATTTCTCTATAAAATAAATTTTTAAAAAATACATAAAGGAAAAATTGAGTTAGAAGAAATATGGAAAATTTCATGCACTTTCTTAATAACTGATAGAAAAAGCAGTCAAAATATCAGTAAGGATCTAACAGATTTAAATAATAAAGTAATCAATTCAACTTAATAAACAAGCACTCAATGACATTTTGGACAAAGGTCCACTCTCTTAAAAAATTCAAGATCTATCTTCCTTCTGACTCAGTATTAAGCAAGAGAAACAAAAACATGTTAGTAAGTACACTTGTACAAGAATGTTCATAACAATATTATTTGTATTAGCTCAAAATGGTAAATAGTCCAGACGCCCATTGATAAAGAGAATAAAGAAACTGTAACATAGTAGAATTAACAATATAATATAATAATGCTCAACAATAAGAATGAAAAACCTAACGAACATATCATGCATAAATCTCAAAAGCATCATGGTGGCTGAGAACACATTTACAAAGGATGTATAATCCATTGTTTATATGAAATTGTAAAAGCAATGAGAAAAAAGTCAAGATTTGGACAGCGCCATGAGAAAACTTTTTTAGGTATCAGTATATATTCTCTGTTTTCATAGGAATTTAGATTTCACAGATGAACATTATTTGTCAAAACTCATTGGTACTGTAAGACAACGCATTTCATTGAAAACAACTTCTATATTAAAATGTGAGAATAGAACCCCAGTTATTAATTGGTACAATATGATATTTAGAGGTCAAAGGTACTGATGTTTGCAACTTTCCTTAAAATGCACAGAAAACACAGAATAATAGAGATGGATATATATTTTTAAAAAGCAAAAAAAAAAAGGAAAATGTTAAACACAATATAAGAATTTTGCATAATTATTTGAACTTTTATGAACTTTCAAAAGTATTTATAATAGTTTGGGATTTAGCAGAAGACTACAGAATGCATTCTCATCACAAAATAATAAACCTAAAGTCAAAAACAATTAAAAAATAAAAAATCCTTAGCCGGGCATGGTGGCACATATCTATAATCTCAGCACTCAGGAGTGTGCTTAGGATCACCGTGAGTTCAAGTCCAGCCTGAGCTACATAGTGACTCCAAGGCCAGCCTAAACTACACAGTAAGACCCTGTCTCAAAAAAAAAAAAAAATTAAAAATCCTTGGACTGACATTTTTAAACTACACGTCTCAGAGTGACCTATGGGATTTGAAAAAGAAATTACTGTGTAACTTTAAAAATTCTTCAAACTAAATACCAATTAATATATAACAAAGTATGTGGAATATAACTATAGCCATATTTACTTTTTATGACAACTTTCAATACATATATTTAAGAAACATTAAAAAGCAGAAAACCTAAAAGACCATGAAATACCAACATAAAGCATGAAAAATATCACAGCAAATCAAAATATATTAAAAGATAGATATAATAAACATAAGAATTAATATAGTACACTAGGGAGGCTGAAGCAAAAGGATTTCTGTGAGTTTAAGGCCAGCTTGGGTTACATAATTAATTCAAGGCCTGAACTCAAAGTGAGATTCTGTCTCAAAAAAATTTAATATCTTGAGAAATATTAAAGAGTTATAATGTTCAACAAGAAAAGAGACCCAAGGTACCCAACTTAGAAATATAAAGAGGGACATGATTGTACAGTATTTTAAACTAAGAAAAATTATGAAGTATTTTAGTTAGTATACTGAAAACTTATATAAATTATGAAAGCCAGCAAATCCTCAAATTTGACAAGAATTCTTTGTTGTCCTAAATTATCACATATATTGAAGCTATGATTTTTTAAAACCTTGCCACAAAGAAATCTCCAGACACAAACAGCTTCACCAACATCTATTAAACATTTTTGGGAAAAGCAATGTGAACAGAATGGTTTTCATAAAACAGAAAAAAATATATATTTATGTAATCTATAATATCTACACAGATTATTTCTAGAAAAGTTCATGGTTTTATGCCCAAATCTGAAAGACCCACAACTGAGATTTTTTAATTAACAATTTTACTATGAGGAAGTACCTAGCCAGTATGAAATTTCAAATCATCTTATAAGGTTTTTAAGTTTGTTTGAATCAGGGTCTAAATGAGATATGCATATTACTTTTGTTTGAAAGTCTCTAAAATGCCATAATCCATAGGTTGTATTCTTCCCCTTTTATTGCCAATGTCTTATTTTTCAATATATTTGTCAGTTTCCACCATAAAGGCAAAGAACCTGTGATTATAAATGACTGCTGATAAAGAATCTTAACTACATCTTTAGATAACAAAATTTAGAATAAAAACATTTTCCTATAAATGACTCAAGTTCATCTTTCATTACAGCAGAGTAGTACTTCATTATGTACAAATACCACATTTTCTTTTTCCATTCATCTATTGATGGACATATAAGTCACTTCCAAGATTTAACTATTATGAATCATACTGCTATAAACTTGGATATGCATGCATCATAGTAATATGATGTTTTTAACTCTTTGGGGAAGATATCTAAAAAAATGGATGTATTTTGAGACCACAGTGTTAAATGAACTCAATCAGACACACAAGATTAAATATCACATGGTTTGTCTTATATGAGAAATCCAAAATATAAATAAAAAGTAAAGCAAAACACAGATAATAGGAAGTAGGCTGATAGATCTTTTTCAGATGGGAAAAGGATCAAAAGTGGAAAGAATGGTAAAGGGTGGGGAAGGAGATGTGTTAATATACATGTACCAACTCCCCATAAAGAATGTAATGGTTATATACTGAAAACACATACTAACAAAAACAAAAAAATAAAAAATGAATAAAAATTACACAAACTAGAATTACTTTAATGATCTATCAAAACTTTCACTGAGATTCCAACATTAATTTCACAAGTAACAGGCTAGAGCACACCTTGATTTATAGTATTTATTTAAAAATGAGATAAAGTGTTTTGTTATCAGTCAACAGAATCAGAGTACTACAAAAATATAAATTTAGGTTTCATTAATAGTGTGAATAAAACATTATGTCTAGAGCAAAGTCACCAACTCACATTAAATAACATGTTCTGTTATGTTAGATTTGGAAAGTTCATTAGAAAGTAGATTTTCTGAAAGAATGCTAAAGATGACAAAGGATCAGCCAAGATAGTTTATATCTTAAATAGAGATATAGATACAGATAAAGATGATACAGATACAAATTTTTTCATACAATTCTGGGGATTGAGAACCTGAGCCTCCTGCAAGCTACACAAGCATTTTACCACTGAGCTACACCCCATCACCAATTTTATGTTTACATGATCTTGATTTGTGATTAACAGAAGAGCAATTGTTGACCAGTGATATGAAGTATGTGTCTCAAGTCCTTTGCCTGTAAAAAACTGTAACAACAGCATAAACATGTTTCCATGGTCACTCTGAGGACTAAACGAGGTAATATACGTAAAATGTTTACAATACCTAGCACAGATTAAGTTACAAATGTTAGCTACATTATAATATTAGAATATATTGTCTAATGTTAAGCATCCAAAGAATATGTCTAATGTTAGAAAATATTATCTAATGTTAGAAAATATTATCTAATGTTAAGCATCCAAAGAATATGTTAACTAAAGCATGCAAAAGATGTGAAATGGAAACTTTGCCCTGTGCAGGTTGCAGAAACCAAGAGTGCCTGACTAAATAATAGAAGGCAAGTAAAAAGTAAGGTATTTCCAAACACTTAGAGGGTCAATCTATACAGAGTGATGAAACTGCACAAGTAAAGTTCTACATGCTTATGAAAAAACAAGAAGTATAATCCAGAGGGTGTCAACATTTCTCCTAAATATAAATCCATTTTTAAAATATATAAATAGAACAGCTGTCTTTAACACATTGATATCTCCATCAATGATATAATATTAAACAGCAACAGAAAGATTAGAATTTTCTGAATGCTAAATGTACTGAAACCTTTTAATATAGTCAATAGATATTTTCAAATAGATAGATAGATAGATAGATATCTCACTTATAAAGTTTTATAACCATATGGTAAAATTTTAATTACCAAACCTAAAATCTTGTTGTGACACTTTCTAAAACATCTAGCCTACACAAAAAATGTACATGATTTTAACTCATAAAGTTAAATTTTGTCTTATTTTTTCTCATTTTTGGCTCATAAAGAAATTTATTAGAATAATATTTTATGTGCTATAATGAAACTGCTTCAGTTTGCCTCGTTAGTGCTGAAAAGTTACACTGTAAATGAAACTCCACCACAAATGTTAAGCCTGATTTCAAGACACAATAAAATCCTGCATTTGTAAACTATTACTTAATTTTAAATTGAAAACTTACATTAAAAATTCCTAATTCTTACCACCTGTCTCAGTTATTTTTCTCTCATTGCTGAGACAAAATGTCTGATAGCCAAAATAAGGGAAAGAAAGGTTTATTTAGCTTACGATTTTTGGAGATTTCAGTCCATACTCAGCTGACTCCAATGCAGGGTGGCATGGCTAAGGGGCAAGCATTCACAGTGGCTGCAAGCTACAAGAGCAAAAGGGCAAAAGAGAGCAAAGCATGCCTCCTTCCCTCCCCTATACTGTATGTCAGCTACCCGCCCCTGCGTAGGTGCAGCACTCACACCACCAATCCCAGTGCTTGACAACGAACCAATCACAAACACCGCCATGACTACATGAGGCTGGGAGGCGGGATCTAAACATAAACCGTTACACCACTTAATCCATTTGTACTATAGATCTGTATTTTCAGATATTAGTTTGTTTAACATCGATGTCCAATTTATACTTGTAATTCACTTTAGAATTTTGAAAAATACAGTATGTGATGTTCACAGTTGAAAAAGTGACAAATTGTTACATTTCACAAAGAAAAAATACCTTTCTAAATGTAATTATTATGTTGATCAAAATAAAATTTTTAAATCTAATGATCTTTAAACCACAAGAGTTAACATAAAATTACATTAACAATGGCTTCCCAAATGTACCTCCCAAATTCTAAAGGCATGAAAAATACTAAAGCAAAACAGTAATATTATATTCACCTTAAGACTCACAATAAGATTCTTAGAAAGTTTATGAGGTACTGCTAACCTGCAGTGAAATAAATTTCTCTCAAGACTAACGCAGGAGAGCTTTATGGTCCAAGTTAGTAAAACTATTCATATAACTCCCCACTGAATTTTATAGCTTCTTTAGTAGTAATAATTCTAAGTGTAGGAAAAAAGCACAAACTGATGTTTCCTTTACTGCCACAGCAAGTTCACAGGAATTCATGTAATAGGTAAATATATATTCTATTTAACCAAATGTGGAAAACTTACATGTACTTCTACTTTATTGTTTGCAAGTAACTTTAAAGGTATAAGTAAGTTGTGAGAACAGCCAATTAACTCAGGTTCACTCAAGTTCACCACTTGTTAACATTTTATTCCATTTATTTTATCATTAATTTTCCTCTCCTACCCTCCCCCACACACACACACAATTATATGCACCATTCCCATTACTTTTAAATACTTGGGAGTATATTTCTTAAAAATGAGCCCTTTCTTTATATATAATCACATTAGTTATCCATTTCAATAATTTTAACAATAAATGAAATGCTTTCACATACATAATTGTTTTAAGAAATTTGCCAACAATATCCTTCATAGAATTTTTTCGTGCAGTATAAAGTCAGAGATCACCAGTTGTCATGAACCATGTTGTGCACCATTTTTCAAAATCCCATCGGATTTCTTTAGCCTCCTTTAATCTGTAACAATTTTTCAACTTTTTAAAAGATACTAACATTGTTTTAAAAAATAAAGCCCTCCTATCGTTTTAAATAGACTATTCTCCATTTGACATTTGGCTGGTATTGCATCTTGATTACATTCAGGTCACTCATTCCCAGCTGAAATACTTACTAACAGCCATGACTCAGCAACCTATGAATTGTAAGCCAAATCTTGTCTGTCTCTTATATTTGTTGTGTTTTGAAAAAAAAAAAAAAAAGGAGGGACGAGAAAAACTTACCCTCAACAGCAGTGTAAAAGTTCCCTTTTCTCCACATCTTTGTCAACACTTGTTATCAACTTGTCTTTTTATAAAAGTCATTGTAATAGGTGTAATATAATAGCTCATTGTGACTTTGTCATTTCCCTGACTGAACTGGGCATCATTTTCTATATTTGTTGAACATTTGCATCTCTTCTTTTGAGAAATGTCTATTGAGGTCCTTTGTTTACTTTTTAATAAAGTAATTTGGTGGGGTTTTTTTAGTTCCTTTTGCATTTTGAATAGCAACCATTTTATCGTAATTGAGGCTTGCAAGTACTTCTCTCATTCTATGTTCATTGTTTTCACATAGCCATATCCATTCTTTTACATATTATCTACAACTGGGTTTCAACTATAATGACAGGATGGGTATACAAAACATTGATTTTCTGATCCACAAAGCCTAAAGTGCTTACAAATAATTTTACAGTTTTAAGACCCTGTTGTGACATTTCTTTATGTAAGTATCATGTACAGAGGCACACAGTGTCCTGCTACTCAGTTTGTGATGCTAATTTTAATTACCCCAACAAGGTGGTTAACATGGTTTTCAACTATGCAGTTATGATTTCCTCCGTACTTTATAAATAATCTATAGGGTAGAAAATTCAATACCATGCACATCCTATCAAAAAACAATTTCCAAATTCAACATTCATTAACAATTCTTTCAAAGGTCGATTTTTAGTATGACTTGCAAAATGATGATTTTGCCAATTGGTAGTCTATGTGAAAAAAAAAAAGGTTTTTTTCCTCTGTTTATGCCTCTTATCAGTGTTAAACTTGTGGATTCCTGTTTCTTCAACTGTTTATAATAGTTTCTGAAATTATTTTGAAACTCAAGTTGTCACAGATTTTATCACTGGGGACCCCTGAAGGCCTTTAGATCTGACCCATTATTTTCTTCATCAGATCCTATATATAGATGCAGTAGGTTCATCTTTAACCAAAGTCAGCTTTAAAATCAGCAAATTCTCCAAAGAGCCTTGCTTTCTTTTCATGAGAAATACTAGAATCCACATCTGAGAATACGGCTTCTCTATGTGCTCACTATTACTGGGGTGCTTACAGCTGTTAGATCCTTTCAGAAGAATCTATATCTATGTATCTATTTATGTAACAATAAATTTATACTCCAAATTTCAATCCATCCAGGGAAGATCTTCCTTGTCTTCTCCATTTTATACATGTATCTCTCATTTACCACACTGAAAATCTTGATTCTTAACTTCAACATTTTCCTTTATTTTAGAGAAAAATCAATAAAAACAATTATACAAAATTTCAAAACAAGATAGTAGGAAATTGTTATCTTCAAACTAGGTGCTCGAATAAGCCTTTTTGTTTGGTTTGGTTTGGTTTGGTTTAGTTTCTGGTGTTGTTTTGTTTTGTTTTGTTTTGTTTTGTTTTGTGACAGGGTCTCATTATGAAGTTCAGGCTGGTATTGAACTCACTTCATAGCCCAGGCTGGCCTCAATCTCATAGCTATCCATCCTGTCTCAGCCTCCTGAGTGCTGTGATTAAAGGCTTGTGCCATCACACCCAGTCTTTTTTCTCATTTTTCAATGAAACGATACATCTGAAATAACTTCAGAATCGCTTCACCAAAATCTTCAAAAGGCAAATCTGAAAGATTTGTTTGTAGTTCCTCACATCTATGGGGAACATATATTCAGATATTATATTCAAAACTACTTAACATAGTTCTTTTCTCTCTCTTCAGCATGATTATGCCAATATACATGTGAAACACTCGTGGGATCACTCATTGCAGTCCACTGTTTTAAAGTCTTTCTTTTTAGTTCAATATTTAAAATATGTAAATTATTGATATGCTTCTAAGATCCATTTATAAAACTCAAAAATATTTTTAAGTGTAAATTCAAGAAAATACACTTCATTTCCTACCTCTTCCATGCTATTCTCCACCATCTTCTGATTTACCCTTCTTGTATTCCTTTTCCTTATATAAGCAGGCATAAGTATATTTATATTACCCTTACAGAAAAAATAATATTTTACACATGTTATTCTGCACTGGAGATAGTAGGCATGTTTTTTAAAAAATGTTTATCTTAATAGAAATATTTGTTTCCCTATTTGGGGCTGAAATACACATTTTTGTTGTATTCAAAGAACAGTCATCCTTCCTATTTTCTCAAGAGTTCTTATTTTGGAAATGAAATTTTTAGCACCAATAAAGATGATTATGTGATTATTTTTTCTTTCCATCTACCTTAGAAGGATAGTTTATCACTGCAATTAGATTCCTGGTTCTATATCCCACTTACTTATGGTATATTTCTTAATGTGCATTGGCAAGTTTTATTTAAAATTTTGTGTTAATAGGAAAAGGCTTTCTTTTTAATTATATAATTCTATGATTTTCTATTTTTTGGTTAACTATATCAAGAGGTAATACTACACTTGCTTTATAAAATATATTAGAACTTTTCATTTTTATTCTATAAATTAATTTACATGGCTTTGGGATGGATTAGAGGTTTGCTAAATATGCTGTGCTATCAGCTAGACCTGGTGGTGTTTCTATTTTTCTACAAAAATCTCTTTATATAATAAATGTTATATTTCTACTGGTTTCAATTTTGAAACAATTGTTTTTAAGAAATTATCCATTTCTTCAAAATTTTTAAATTTACTTGCAGAATTGTGCAAATTGTTCTTTCTAAAAAAAATCCTATCAATACTATTCCACATCTTTTTCAGTCTGATTTTTTTCATTTCTTAATGAACTTCTCCTTTTTGTTTTTCAAAAACACAGAATCAAAATGTATTAAAGTAATCCACTGTCAATTATATTATGCAATACAGTCTTGGTTTTGGTTCTTTTAATATTCTTTTTCTACATTTTCTCAGTTGGGAGTATGGTGTATTAACAGACAAGATTTATTTAAAATTTAGGTGTTTGTTCTTCATGCTTTTATTTTTTGGAAACTACTAACAGTTTCTTTGAATCTAAGCATATTATCAGTTTCTGTTAGTTTTTCATATGCACTTGAAAGGATATTATCATCAGACACTACATATTTTTAATATAAATTTTATTGACTATATTTTTACTTTGCATCCTGTCATGTATTGACAGTAATCTTTGATTATTTTATGCTAACAAAGATTATTTTCTCTTTTTATCATCTATAATTTGCTTTATGCAAGTTTGTTAGCTTAAATAATGTATAAGGCTTTTTTTATTATGTACCTTTATGGTGAATTGTGGTTTCAAATACTATTAAGGTGTGCTTGTCTCATATAATGTTCAGGTGACCCAAATTCTTTCTCTGGTATCAGGACCATCTCCCTTGCTATCTTATTATTATCACTTTCTAATAAATCTGTCTTTCTTCATTTTTAAGCCTTCTGAATGATTTAGATACTTCCTATGTATAGCATAGGAAGCTGTGCTTTATTAATAAATCTGAAATATTTTAATAATTTGTGCTTTATTAATAAATCTGAAATATTTTAATAAGCAAGTCAGTAATTTACATATACTCATATTTCAGATCTCAACCTTGTCATGTAGTTTTATTTTATCATTGCTGTGTACAATATGATGCATTTTTGAGGGTTTTTTTCAACTGACAGCTTCTTTTTTTAGTGTTTACAACAATTTATGTCTTCACTGTAGTTGTACCATAGTTCAAAGTTCCTTTACATTATCATGTCAGAAATAATTTACAGAAAAAAAGGAAAAAATGAAAACCTACTTTGCAACCCAATTAAAAAATGGAGGTTCAAGATGAACACACACTTCTCAGATTATATATATATATATATATATATATATATATATATATACACAAAAAAGATAGTTAAGATAATTATACTAATGACTCCTCTTAGTTCATTAAAAAGGTTTGTATTACATTGTTTGATCAATTATGCATGCCTATATCTTTTAGTCTGAGCAAACACTTTGAAGAAAACAATATACAATATATTAGTCATTGTCAATTTCCTATTATCTTGTTTTTGAAATTCTGTATCCTTGTTTTTATTGGTTTTTTCTCTTTAAAAGTAAAACTATTTTGCATAAATTATAGTAACAATTCAAATGTGACAAACTTCTTTACACAAGATAAATGTAGTAGCAAAAACATGATAAAAGATATTGTTTACTCTCAATTCTTTGAGTTTGGAAAATTTCATTTAGGGTATCACTTTCTAAAGATTCACAGACTGACATTTAGCTTAATGATCAATGTCACTGTCATTAAAATTCATAGCTGTTCAATGTTTTTGCATTTATCTTATTTTTCTAACAACTATGAAAGATTTTCCTCAATTTCTTTCTCTTACACTTTTGGAAAATGAAAATTTCTAACTTCTCAAATGCGTTCAACAAAAGCTAAAAGCAAGCTACAATACTGTTAACTTCAATCTTATGTCTTCGTTAAATGTGATAAACTACTTTGGGTACTGTCATAAGAAAATTAATGAGTGACAATTTATTTTACCATGACATAATATCTCTAAGAAGTCTCTGTTTTCTGTTTAATTAAATTTTGCCCACATAGCTTGCAATGACTGATGATAATGAAATAGCCCAATCCTTCAAAGTACAGGAAAAATAGCAATATTAAGATCCCATACTGAGATATTAGCAGAACAATCAGTAATATATACATACAGCATTCAGTTTTTACAATTGCACAAGCATCGCCTTGTGCTGCTGTTGGAATGTCTAATGCCATCTGATATCGCAATAGCCATTCAAGATATTAGATGACAAATTAATGACATGTCAGGTTATCCTTTTCCTCCTTATGGGAAGCCATTGCTAGCTCCTCATGGTAGAAATATTTATTAACTATACTCATAATTCCTGTTGATTATATTATTTAGGCCACATATGCTTAATTTTTCTTTGGCTTTGTCTCCTCCAGACTTAAAGCTGTACAACCACCCAAGGCGAAACTGCCTGGTGTCTATTGAGGGCCTTTAGATAGACCCTCTACAGACTATCTCTGACTGCTGATCAACCTGAAGAAGCCAGATTGGTCATCACCCATTTCTCCTTCAAGGCAGTTTGGGATACTTCTTCAGAGGGGGGAATGTTACAGGCAGCTGAGCTAGTTAGAAATATTATAGGCAGTTGTACAGGGCTAGGCCCTTGAAGAAGCTGGGACAGATGTCTGATGACCTCTTGATGTGAGCCAGATCTCAAGACAGAAGGCAAAACAAATGTAACCACACCCTTAAGTATAATCCTTAGGGATTGAATCTGGATCACCTTGAGAAATCAGGAGTCACTATTTCAATCCCTAGGGAAGAGTCACTGCTCTGTAACAATGCCCACTTTCTACGTGACTCACTTCCTCATTTGTTCCCAATTAAATCAATTTTACTTGAACTATTAATCTGATTGGCTAAAACATAGCTCTGTCCCACCTCATGCCCATCTACCTCGCAAGTTCCCAGTTTTCCCCAATTTTAGACCTGCCTCACCTCGTGATTTGACTCTATAAAAATTCCCAGAAAATACAGAATCTTTGGCAACCCACTTGGGACCCTTTCTGTCTCTCTCTCTCAGACAGAAGTTTTCTTTCTCTCAATAAATATTTCTGCTCTTAAAACAAAAAAAGATCCCATACTGTATCTTAGATTTTTAGGTCTAACAGAACTATCTCATAATCACAGAGAATACTTTATGATATAACTTTAAATAAGTAAATATTCTCCTACTCTTTGAAAGACTTCCAAAACACAATAAAATTTATAAAATAATGGTCATCACAAATAATTACATTTGCTCAGAAAAGAAACTAAATCTATATCCATTAAATCTTTATAGTACAACAAAAGTCAAAAAAGCATCGTTTGACTTCTATGTCTGATACAGTAGCAAAGTTCTTTTTTTTAATGCTTTATTTTCCTTTCTCCTTCCATTTTCAGTGCATTCTTTCAACCTAGAAAGAACACATAACCTTTTCATACTAACCATCCACCATATTACCCCCTTGCTTTTACTCCTAGCCCAGAATTTAAATATTCTCTATCAGTCTTTTACTCTAACGTATTTCCATTTATCTTTTCACTGTGTTCAATTCACTCTCTAGTACCGGTTTTGGCAAGCTACAATCCACTATTTTTGGTCAAATCCAACTATTTTTGTATATAAAATTTTATTGGAACACAGAAACAGTCATACATGCGTTTTGTTTGTATGTATGTGTGTGTGTGTAAATATATATCTATCTTAATTCATATGTTGCTATTAGAAAATCTGATATGAGTCTAAATTCCTTCATCTTGGGCCAAGGATTTAGCTCAGCGGCAAAAGTGCCTGCCTGGCAAATGTGAGGTCATGAGATCAATCCAGGGTACCAAAAAAAGAAAATATATTTCCTCTTTCTGCCTAAAAGTCCTATGCATTATTGTTTATTTTTTAAAATATAATCATTCTGTTGGGATATGTCTTAAAATTGCTATTATGCATGAATATTATCAAGCACCAAACCCAAAAGATGATAAAAAAGAAAATATGTCAATGAATTGTGGAAAAGTTATACAATCAATGAAACATGGTAATGTAAAAGAATTAACTGACACGATACATAATGAACTGGATAACACTTGGTAATACTGATAAATGAAATAGAGAAGCCACAGGAAAGGTATAAAATAAAATTTCCTTTTATAGAAGTCAAAAATTAGAAAATATATATATGATTAAACTACTTTTAAGAACAAACACATAACAGATTCTGATCTCAAAATAGCAGAGACATAAAAAATAGTTAAAATGCAATAAATATTTTTAATGAATATGACTTTAAAGGGAAAGCTTACAGGAATACTAGAAATGGCTGCATTTAAATACACTTTTGAAACTTTTTCTAGAAAGACGTAATTGTTTCTATGTTGACAACATAATACAGTTGAGTTGGAATGAACATTATAAAAAGAAAATTCAAAGACTTAAACAAATGGTTACTTTTAATAAATTGAAAAATGTATAAGCAAATGAGAATATTAATTATGAAATATAATAGCTAAAATTATGGAAATGTTAGGTGAATATACCAATCTTTAACATTAAAATAAAACAAATGTTAGTGATGACCATATGTTATAAAATATCTTAAGTATAAGAATAAAGTTTATTAGAAATGGACTACCAGAAGACCCAGCTCTGTACTATTCCAAAAGGTTTATATTTCTGCTAAGTCTTTTCTCAAAGTATTAAGTCCTCTGGCAAAACATCTCTTCTTCCTATACTCCATAATAAGTATAGACAAAGGAACATGTAGGTAAAAAGTTATATCTGACTCTCTAAAGAGTCAATAGTAGCTATATCATTTAGGAAGTAAATAGATGATACATTCAAATTCAGAAACTGTAAAGGGCTAATAAAAAGGCTATTTGTAAAAGTGTGGCCAGGACAGTATCACTGAGTATCACAGGAGAAAGCCTTTAACCACTTCTAAGTTAAAAAAAAAAAAAAAAGTGGTTCCAGAAGGCTTGTTGAGAAACCCACCTACCCCAAGGAAGGAGCTAAAGGAACAACATGACTCAACCTCACTCATCTCCCCCCTCAGATCTGCTATTGACTCCTCCCACTGGCTGATCCTAACTGGAAGGCAGAAGCCATGACAGCAGAAGAGAAGAGGGCAAGGTAAGTCCAGAGAGACAAATGGAGAATATCAAACACAGTGCTTTGTGAATCACCACTAGAAAGATAACAATATGCATGTATACAGCATATATAATTTGATTAATATACTATAAAAAACAATCACAAGCATACAGATTCACTTTTAAGAAATAAAGAAAATATATACTTATGCTCTTTGGTTATTATTTGTATTCTTCCTCTAGAAACAAGTCTTGCAAAAGTAAGGAAAAATGTCTAAGTGTCATTGCTGATATGCATTATTCTATATATCTAAAATCAGGAGGAACCTAATATATACTCCTCCAAGCTACAAAATCAACCCAATGTTTGGAGGTATTCTTTAGCTCAAGAAATATGCTAAACCTCATGGAACAGTAATGTCAATAGTTACAGGCAACTATTTAGATACAGTCTCAACAACCTGTATCAAGCATTACCATTTATGGCAAATTAGAATAAATCTCTTTTACTTTTCTAGCCATCCATCACGGATAGCATAACCACCATTATATCTCATAGATAAATAAGATTGTCATTCAACAAAGGCAAATATGAAAAGCATGAAATGCATCCTATGAACTATACTGTGAACTGTTTTGTGGAGAATAAATATAGGCCACCAATCATGTGGCTTAGAGATTCCATTTCAGTGGCTAGCACTGAAAGTGGGCCCATGCAGTTACTGGATCAGAGAGAAAGTCAGAACCACTATACATTTACACCCTTAGTGAAAAAGTGACATTTTCAAAATCTTCTCTAGAGAGGTAAATAGAAACTATATATTTCAGCCTTGTCTCTATTTGAAAAATCTGTTCTTTGTGGGAACTTTTTGTAGAAACTGAACATCATGTCTTTGTCATGATTTTTCTTTACATACAATGCCCAAATTTGATAGGGCCTAAGAAGCATACACTGTGTTTCAGGAGCAGGGGTAAACAAAGACCTACCACTTGTTTTTACAAATAAAGTTTTACTGAAACATAGTCATGTCCATTTGTTTATGTATTATGTATAGCTGCTTGCATACTATTTTCACACTACAACAGAACTTGTTAATTTTGACAAAAATTGTGTGACCCACAAGCCCATCTGTAAAAAAACATTTTTGTGTAGCTTTAGTATAAAACAATGATATAATGTCATTTGTGTTTGAAACAAAACAAACTTAAGCAGCAGAAACAGTAGCCCATAAATTGGAGATTAATGAAAGCATAAAAAAATAAATTAGCTTTAGACTTAGTAAACAATTCAAACACCACATTTCAAGTACAAGCTTGGAAATAGTTTAGTTGTAAATCATCACATTATCCTTGGGGAGCCCATATAAAGCAAAGGAAAACATGGCAGAGGTGGGTGGAGTGGAAAAAAAATTATGTATCAACAAAAACTAGGAGCATCTAAAAGAAAACCCAGATTAAATGCAATGTTCAAAAAGCAAATAAAACTAAGAGAGAGACACAGGAAACTGTAACAATATAGAAAGCAACATGAGAGGAAACTAATGGTGGCAGGTCTCAAAAATTACCAAACTCATTCCCATGAAAAGGGTGGGGGGAGGGGACCCTAAACATGCAAAGAATTTTGCATAATAAAACAGAATGAAAAACAGAAAGTAAAAGAAAGAGTGATTTAAAAGAAATATAAGCATGTACAAAAAAAATACAAAAAGGGTGGAAATCACAAAACAAAATCCAACTCTCACTCATTCACAATAGATAAATTTTTATTCTGAAACACTAAATAGTAATGATAATAAAAAGATAGAAAAGGTATATGAAGAAACAACTATTGAGGGACATAATATCCAATGAGCTAGACTCCAGATCAAACATAAAAGCAAAATCACATTATACAATACAAAATAAACACAAAATAGTTAATACTCACAAAAGCAAATTCCATAAAGCATTAGTTCCAGAATATACAAGAATAGGCACAAATAGACTATCACTTTATGATTTTAATTCAACTTCCAGAGAAAGATAGAACAAGTGCAAAAAAATACCAGAAGACCTAAACAATACAAACAATAAAGTAGATTATGTACTGTCTTGGTTTATGTCAGTGGCCCCCAAGCCTCATGCCTTTGCATTGTGCATTTGTGATTGGTTCATTGTCTAGTGCTTGGATTGGTGGTGTCAGTGCTACACCCTCCTAAGGGTTGGAGCCAGGATGTGATGTAATGGCGGGAGGAGGGTGTGTCTCTCTCTCTTGCCGGTTTCCGCTTGCTGTTTGGCTGCCATGAACTGCGGCCCCTACTTGCTGCCCTGCCTTGGAGCCAGCTGAGTGTGGACTGAGATCTTCAAAAACTGTGGGAGATGGACCTTTCCTTTCCCAACTTGGGAATCAGGTATTTTGTCTCAGCGATGAGTGAAAAGGAACTGGGATATGTACATATATATGTTTTATATATGTAAATCTTTAATATATGTATTTAATCCCATGATATGAGAGGGTTTACTTTCTTCCCAAATGCCTATGTAACATTTATAAAAATTAAGCAACAAATAAAATTTCAGTAAATTTTTTAAAAGCAGAAATACCTACAACTTTCCTAACTCTATAATAAACCAAAAATTAACAACAAAATCAGAAAAAAAAAAAAACAGTACCAGCACGTTTACATAAAAAATTTATAATCCTTCCTTAACTCCTAGACTTATGTGAAAAATTAGAATAAATCAATCATGGCTTGCTTCCATGTTATCATAAGCTTGTGATTACAATAATATATGCAAGGAAACTAATGCAATGAAGGATTCTTTACTAACCATTGCACTTCAACATGTTCCCATCAACAGAAATTCTCTTTTGATTACTACTAGATTGCATCTGTTTTCTCAGTAAATAAGACTGTCAGCTGAAAGTGATGATAGAGAAAAAAGTATTGGAAATTTGAGGAAAAAGGAAAATGTATAAAATATTTACGGAACACTGGAAAACAGACCAAACCTGACTGATAGGGATTTCATACATCACTAAGACTGGTGATTAAGAATTTAAAGATTGAAAGAATCAGGGGCAAGAGATGAAAGTGAAAAGTAATAGAGGCTCAATGGCTAACAGCACTGGAAAAGTCAAAGAACTGTCATAGTGTGAGTATTAGTGCAGGTAAGCTGAAAATATCAGTGAATTTGAAGGGTAAGATACAGTACTTGAAATAGACATTATAGGACCTATCAGTGGTATCAAAATGACAAGATCAATAGTATGGAAATGAGAAACAGTAGATCATGTAGGATGGAAAACAAGTCTTTCACAAAGAAATTAAGAGACCATGTATTAGAGGAAGCGTTTATGTGGATATTTAAATCATAAAAATAGTTGACTGATATACTCTAGACAGAATGATAGTAAGCCAGAAGGTAAATTCTTCAAAAAATAAGAGTAAAATGAGAAGCAAAAGATGGACACAAAAAGGTAAAATAATAAGAGGCAGGACTGGATAATATAAGATACAAAATGAGGTGGAGTTTTTGATAGGAAAGGAGCTAAGAACAGAAGGAAAACAGCAATAGAAAGTAAAAAAGAGACATATCCCACTTTCAAACCAGCTTTATCAAGGATGTAGAAATGACAACAGTCATCAAAAGACTACAGGGGAACAGTGAAGGAAAGCTTTCTCTGAGCCCATATACATTCTTCTGTTGTTACTAATGGTAATCTGAAATGAGTTTTCTCACCAAAATTGTGCAAGGACTCTAAATAGCTACATACAATTGAACACACAAGAGTAAAAAACTTGAGTTCAAAGCCCTTGCAGAGTCACAAATGGAGTATGTTCCTCACTCTAAATAGCAATCATAGGGTACATATTTGCAGACAAATCAAAAACAACAAAAAAGTTACCACTGCTTGAAAATGTCATAAAGAATCCAAAAAATAAAGTGCCATAAAAAATAACAAAAAAAAGAGCATAGTACAGAAATTATGTAGAGTGCCCTAGTCACCTTCGCACATTAGGTAGTAATCTCTTTTATAGGTCAACAGACTGTTCTTGGTAACTTACTTTAATAAGTAATATATAAACAGTTATAGCAATAGGATTAGAAATAGAATTCTGAAAAATAAAAAATCTTGAAATAATAGAATGTATATTAAAGAGATTATGTTACAGCTCTTGATTCAAAAGCAAATCCAAGGAAAAAGTACCATCTTTTGAAATTTCTCATACTTAAGAATAGTATGATCATTTGATCAAGAGAATAAACTTAATTGCTAGAGAACAAAATCTAATATAATCAAAAAGCTAACATTAAAATCACTAAGTGTTGGCTTACAACTCGAATCTCAAATAATTCAGCATTTTGACTAAATTTATAAGAAGATTTCATTAAAAATAAAAACATTCTCAACCCATAAGGAAATCAATTTTTTAAGAAACTCACAGATATGGTATTCCTGTATGCTGCTTGTATAACCATATATTGCAGAATATCCAAATATTATGATCATAACAACATCTCTACTATCCAACTCCATAATATGTGCTGAATGTCCTTCCACAGCGTACTGCTGACCATGTCCAAGGATAGTAGGAGTTTTTGTGCTCCATGATTGACTACGTATGTTAAAAACCCATAATTCATCTGTAACATTTCCATGACTTGTTTCAATTCTGCCTCCATACATAAAGATGTTGTCCTGTAAATTAAACATATACAGAGATAAAATAGTTATTTCTTAAAAGTACATATTAATTTAAACTAAAAGTCCTGTTTAAACATTAAATTTTAGTAACTGTTCACAACATTCACAATGTGTACTTCTTATCTGTGAAAACTCAAATGGAAAACACAAAAAAAATAATGCTTCATGTACCGGAAGACCTCTATACTTTCAAAAAGTTATATCGTGATATGTTAAATACTTAAACTGTGTCAAGTAATCACTATTTTAATTTAATTATTCTTTGTGATGATACTGAAATAATGTGAAAACGAAAACTGCAATAAGCTCATTCAAAATTTTTAAACTTAAGGGTATGGTAGTCCTACAAGAAAGAGTAATTTGCTTCTTCCATACAACAGGAAAGTAACACATTAAATTGCTGATTAACATTAGTCATAGTCTTCAATAGTTGAATGATCTGAGCCCCAAGTCATTACACTTGAAGTTTACCATCTATTTGCCCTATTTTGTGCTATTTTTGATTATTCATCAAACATGCAGGCTACATTTGTGCATCACATTTTTTATTACATGTTTACCTTCATCTTAGCAAATAGTTAAATGTACTTCACATACCTCAATTCTTTTTATTCTCCTGCCCCTCTCCATTGTCTTCCCTCCATCTTTAGATTCCCTCCCTCCCTTTACGTTTTTTTTTAGTTCATGTTTGCAACATAAATGATTGCATTCACTGTGGGTAACCAGTACATTTATATGACATATCTTAAATACTTCTATGCTCCCTTCCTCTCTCCTTATCTATCTGCAGACTCTTGGTCCCCTTCCCATTTGCAAAAGATCTATCTCCCCATTTTCCTTTTAATAATCTTATTTTTCTCTTTACTTGTACTCTGGGTTGCTCATGTGAGAGAAATCATGCAATATCTAAGTTTTTATGTCATATTTATTTTACTTAATCTTACATTCTCAAATTTTCCTACAAATGTCTTAAATTTATCATTCTTTGTAGCTGTGAAGGATTCCATTATGTATAGATGCCACATTGTCTTTCCATTTGTCTGATGACAGACATACAGGTTACTTTCAAGATTTAGTTATTATGAACTGCACCAATATAAACATTGGTATATGTTTATAACTGCAATGTGATGTCTTTAACTCTTGGGAAGACACCTAAAAGGAGAATAGCTGGGTCAAACAGAACTTCTATTTTTAGTTTTTGTGAAATCATACTGATTTCCATAATGGTTGTACATTCTCACCAATAATATAAAAGTACTCCTTTCTCACCAGAGTGCTACCAGCATTTTTTATTATTTGAGTTCTTGATGATGACTAGTCTTTCTGAAATAAGATGAAACCTCAGTGTTGTTTTAATTTGCATTTTACTAATGGTCAGCAGAGTTGAACAGTTTTTTATCTATTTACTGGCCATTTATATTTCTTATT
Organism: Dolichotis patagonum; assembly: GCA_004027295.1. Lineage (NCBI taxonomy): Eukaryota > Metazoa > Chordata > Mammalia > Rodentia > Caviidae > Dolichotis > Dolichotis patagonum. The sequence continues at coordinate 112,158 of PVJX010001361.1, forward strand.
CTGAGAATTATCTATTTATTTCAGTTGCCCATTTCTTGATTAGGTCCTCTATTTTAGGGAGTCTAATTTCCTTGAGCTCTTTATATATATTAGATATTAGTCCTCTACCCAAGGTGTAGTTGACAGAATTTTTTTCCCAGTCTGTAAGTTATCTCTTTACTCTGCTGGATGTTTCTTTTGCTGTGCAGAAGCTTTGTAATTTGACATAATCACATCTGTTGATGCCGATTGCTACTTCTTTCGCCAGTGGAGTTGAAACAAGGTAGTTTTTGCCTAAACCTATGACTTCAAGAGTTTTGCCTATTTTGTCTTCCAGTAGGCTGTGTTTCTACTTTAATATTTAAATCTTTGGTCCAGTTTGATTTTTGTTTAATACATAATGAGAGATATGGACCTGGTTGGAATTTCTGCATGTGAAGAGCCAGTTATCCCAATACCATGTGCTAAAAAGGTTTTCTTTCCTTCAGTATATGGTTTTGGCCCCTTTATCAAAGATCAGGGGGGCTAAATGTGTCTGAGATTTTTCTAAATCTTCTGTTCCACTAAAACATATATGTATTTTTATGCAAATGCCCTGCTGGCTTTTTCTTTTTTATGACTAGAGTACATTATTGTCATGTGGCTATGAGAAAACATTACACACTTTCAAGTTTGCTAAATCTTTACAACACTTATAAATTACACAAGTAATTTCTGTCACATGACAAATAAATTATATAAATTATCACTATTTGAACAAAATAAGAGTAAAATACAAGAGAACTTCCTCAACTGGATAGAGGGAACCTACGCAAAGCACACAGCTAAAATTATACTTATTGGTAAAATACTGGATACTTTTCTCTAGGAATAGGAATACCATAAGGATGCCCACTTTTGCCCACTTCTATTCACATTATACTAGAGATTCTAGCTATGGAAAATAGGCAAAAACTAACAAACGCATCTAGACAGAAACTGGAATGGAAGAAACAAAATTCCTATTTGCGATGACATGAATATATATACAGTATTCTAAGAAATAAAAAAACACTAACAATTTCAGTTGTATGGCAGGATCAATGTACAAAAATAAACTTTATTTCTATAATTTGCAATGAACAATCTACAACTAATATTAGGAAAACAATTCTATTGATAAGTGTCAAAAAGAAAAAACAGGAATAAAGTGAACAAAGGACATTCAAAACCTATAAAGTTACAAAACATTGTTCAAAGAAATTTTAAAAGATCTGAATAAATGGAAAAAATAGTCCATGCTTAAGGGTCAGAAGAACATCAACATGAAAATATTCTCCAAATTCATCTACAGACTAAACATAACCCCTATCAAGGTCTCTCAGTTGCCTTTGCTGTAGAAATTAACAAACTGATTCTAAGATTCATGTGGAATTTCAAGAGATGGATAACATCAAGGCAATCTTGTAGCTGGGCATGGTGGCCCCTTCCTGTAATCCTAGCACTTGAGAGGTTGAGGCAGGAGGATCACCATGAGTTTGAAGCCAGCCTGAGTAGTGAGCTCAAGGACAGCCTAAAGCATATAGTGAGACTCAATCTCAAAACAAACCACAAAAACAAACAAACAAAAAACCAGACAATCCTGTAAAAAAAAAAAATAACACTCACACTTCATGCAAACTACTAAACACAAACATAATCAAGATAGGCTACTACAAACAGGAATCAATAGAATAAAAATAATGGTCCTGAAAAACAAAAAACAATACATCTATGGCTGACTAATTTTGACAGGACTGCCAAGACCATGCAAATGGCAAAGAACTATCTCTTCAACAAATGGTGCTGGGAAAACTGGATAGCAGCATCCAAAAGAATGAGACCAACCCTTACTACAGTTTATAAACAAATTTAACCCAAAATACATGGAAGAACTAAATATAAGAACTAAATACAAAATTCTCAAAGGAAAAAAAATGGTAAATATTCATGACTTGGGATTTGGCAGTGGATCATTAGATATAATAACAAAACTACAGGCAACAAAAAACGATAAATTAGATTTCATCAAAACAATACACCTTGCATCGCAGAACAACCATCAAGAAAATGAAAATAGGGCTGGAGCCATAGCTCAGAGGTCATAAGTTTGATTCCTGGTACCAAAAAACAAAACAAAACAAAACAAAATGAAACAAAGAGACAAGAAGAGAGAAGAGAAGAGAAGAGAAGAGAAGAGAAGAGAAGAGAAGAGAAGAGAAGAGAAGAGAAAAAAGTGAAAACAACTGAAAGAATGGGATAAAATATTTTAAAATCTTGTATTTGTTCAGGGACTTGAATGTAACACATATAAATACCACTTACAACTCAATAATAAAAACATCTAATACTAAAATAAGCAAGAAGTAACATTTCTCCAAAAGCAATACACAAATAGCCACATAAAAAGATGTGGAATATCATTAGTTAACAGGGAAATACAAATCAAAACTTTAATGAAATAACACTTTATACTACCTGAAGATAGATAATATAAAAGATAGATATAAACAAGTATTGGAAAGGATATATAGATCTGGGAATCTTTATACATGACTAGTGGGAATATAAAATGGCACAGTCACTTTTGACATCAGTCTAGTAGCTCTTCAAGAAATTAAATACGAAGCTAAAATGTGACCCAGGAATTTCATTTCTATGTTATGTATATAACCCAGAGAAATATAAACATATATCCACATAAAACTTATACACACATGTCCATAGCAGTATTATCCTAATGGCCAGAAGATAAAAGGAACCCAAATACCCATCAGCTGATGAACAAAAAATGTGGTACATCCATATAGTCGAACACTATTCAGCCATAGAAAAAAATGAACTACCAATAAATGCTACAACATAGGCAGACCTTGAAACTACTAAGCTAAGTGAAATATGTCAATCATTAGTCACAGAATATGAGTTAATTCATATAAAATGCCCAGAATAGATAAATCTATAGAAACAGAAAATAGATTTGTAATTGCCTAAGATTGGAAGTATGAAGTGGTTTAGAAAGATAAAGAATACAAGCTAGCTAGACATGCTTGCACATGTTCATAATCCTTGGGATGCTGAGGCAAGAGGATCATAAATCCAGCCCAGCCTGGGTAACCTGGCTGCTTAGCAAGACCTGGTCACAAAATAAGAATTTAAAAAGGGCTAGGGATGTTACAAGGTGTTTTTTGAGGTGATGAAAATGTTTAAAAATTGGTTACAAAACTCTGATGAAACCTTACACAAGTCTGCAAGATACACAATCCTATGAATATACTAAAAGAACGGAATTATATAATTTTTAAAGTGAATTATATAGTGTATCAATTATATCACAAGATTTTACAAAAAGACAACAAAAAATAAACTAAAAGAAGATAAAGAAATACAAATATGGATATTTACTAATCACTCATACAGAGAAAAACTGCTGTTTTTAAACATATATACATAACAGTAGTGTGTGCTTTACATTACTTATGCTATTTTCCAAATTTTTGATTATGTACAGAAAATACAGAAATTTTGATTTTAAAAGTCTAACCACAGACAAAACATGAACTCACTGATTCAAAATAAAAGATAGGGCTATCATTACAGTCATGCTAAATTCATGAATCCCATAACACATAAAAATAACTGATTCCAGTATAATCTCTATCAAAACAAGTAAAATTTTGCAAAAATAGAAAACTATCCTAAAAGCCATATGAAATGTTAAGAAATACTGAATAGCCAAAACAGTCTTGAAAAAACAAAACAAAGGTTGGAAGTCTCATACTGTCTGACTTCAGAACTTACTACAAAGCCATATTAATCAAAATAATGAGGTACTCCCATAAAGACAAACATAAATTAACAGAACAGAATAGATAACCCAGATATAAACCTTCATGTAAATGGTCAGATGATTTTTGACCAGAATGCCAAGAACATTCAATAGGAAAAGGACAGTTGTTTCAAGAAATGATGCTGGGAAAACTAGTTACACACATGCAGAAAAATGAAATTGCATCCTTACTTTATGCCACACACCTACACATAGGAGCAAAAATTTTAAAATTCTTAAGAAAACAGAGGAAAGGTCTCATGTTGATGGATTTGACAATAATTTTATATATGACACCAAATCAAAGTGACAAAAAGAAAAACAGATAAACAGGATTACTGCAAAATTAACTGGACTGAGGTTATAGTTCAGTGGAAGAGCATGTCCTCAGCATGCACAAGACATTGGGTTCAATCCTCCTCGGCACCACAAAAAAAAAAATTGTAATTAAAAAATGAAATGAAAAAACTAAAAACTTCTGCAAAGTAAAGAGACAGGAGGATAAAATATTTTTAAATCATATATCTGGCAAGGGACTAATATATAAAGAACTACAGCTTAACAAAAAATATAAACTAATTTAAAAATGGCAAAAGGCTTAAACTGCTATTTCTCCAAAGAAAATATACCAATGGCCAATAGGCACTTAAAACCATGCAACACTATTAGATGAACTCAAATCAAAATCATGAAGAGATAATTCATACATATTAGACGTACCACTGAAAAGCAAAAACTCAAACTATTATATGTTGGCAAAGCTGTGAACAAACTGGATCCAATGTATGCTACTGGCAAGGATACAAAACAGTGCAGACACTGTGGAAAATAGCATGGAAGTTCCTCAAAAAATTAAGCAGAATTACCACATGATCCAACAGTTCTACTTCTGAACATATACTTAATAGAACTAAAAGAATCAAACCAGTAGTTGTATACACATGCTCATAGAAATATTACTCACAATGGGAGAAACTAGATGCAATCTAAGTATCCATCAATATAGGGATGAATTTGAAAAAATGAAATATAAATATAACAAAATGTTATTTAGTCTTAAAAAGTAAGAGAATTCTTGACACATGCTACAATCAGGAGGAATCTTGAAACCATTATACTAAGGGAAAAAAGCCAGTCACAAAGACAAATACTGCAGGATTCTATTTACATCATGTTCCTAGAATAGTCAAATTCACAGAGACATAGAGCACATTGATAAATTTACAGGGATTAAGAAAGGAAAGAATGAAGAATTTTGCTTCAGTTTTGCAAGATGAAACTAGTTTTGGAAGCAGTGATGGTGATGGTTACACAATGTGAATGCCAGTGAACTGTACATTTAAAAATAGATAAATAGTAAATTCTATGTTATGTGTAATTATTATAATGTTTTAAAAAAGGTGACTAAAGACTAGGTATGAAGTCACTGACTATAAGTCAATCTCTGTTTCCTTACAGGACTAAGAGGCAATTGTAATAAAACCCACTAAATCTACTCTTGATAAAATAGCTCATAATATCTCAAGTTACTCTGATTCATAATGATTTACTGTTCTAATTAACTGTTTAAAAGAAAGAGTTTAAAAGTGTTTAAAAGAAGATTTCCCCTTAAGGTAATTTTTTTAAAAGAACTGATGAAAATTATAAAAGCAGGAATCATACCTGATACAAAGCAAGAGAATGTCCATATCTTTGGAGAGGTCCTCTGGATACAGTTCCTACATTCCATATACTGCTTTCTAAATTGTAACTAAAAGCAAGACAAGAACATCATAAGGAAAGGTTCATTTTCTTAATTTCATGTGCTTTTCTTCCTATATAAGAATTCTCATTAAATCTGAAAAGAATTGTAACTAATAAACTAATAATTTAATGTACCATATTAGAAAGTTTTATTGAATATTCAGTCAAATATTAAAATTAGTATTCAATCAGTTAAGTAGATAATATAGATGAACCAGAATAAGATATTAGTACAAGAATTATTTTGCCTAGTTGTCTTAAATTAACTAGTTAACCTAAAAAACAGTGAGCTCTTCTGCATTTGAAAATTCTCTTCATTTTTACATAAATATCATGTTTATTCTTAATAGAATTAGTTTAGTGATATATAAAGCAATGAAGAAATATATATTTCCCATAAAAATCTGATTCGTTTACCAATAATTTTTAAAATTATGCAAAATAAATCCAGCAGAGCAAAAAGCCTACAAAAATAACTTATTCTTGGATTAAGGATATAAAAATAAATAATTTTTCTACTAGTCTATTATATATGAAAAGAGAAGTTCTAAAGTACAGATCTTAAATATCTAATAGCATCCTAGTTGAGCTTTCACTATACTTTCAGATTTAAATTTGCTAAAAACATATGAGAGGAAGAAACCAGGTGAGAAATAGAATGTCAATACAAAAGTATAAGTAAGGTGGGCTGGGGATTTAGCTCAGTGGCATAAGATCCTGCCTGGAAAGCTCAAGGTCATGAGTTCAATCCCCGTACCAAAAAAAAAAAAAAAAAGTATAAGTAAGGAGTAAAGTGGAGGCTAGGTATTAGGTAGCAAGAAAAATCTGTTTAAATGGGAAGAGGAACAAGAAATTTAGGAGGGATAGGGGAAGGATGGGAAAAGAGATTTAAAGAAAACAAAGAATTGAGAAATAAAAATGGAAATTGAGCTTTTGGAAATAAAGACAGAAATGTTTAAAGGAAGGAGAAGGAAAGGGTATTGAAAAAAATTAAGATGTGCTATATATACGTACAAATCCCCCATGATGAATGTGATTATTATGTAATGTAAATATGTACTTTAAAAAATATGTTTTTAAAAGTTTTTAATTAAAAAATAGAGAACTATTTTAAGAAGCTCACTATCAATTGTCCCACTTTGTATTCTTCCTCCAACTCATCAGGAAAGTCAAGAAACTGCCCCTTCACAAGACATATGAGAGTTACCAAAACAGTTTTCAGCATCATTTAATTTATTTCCTATCTTAGAGTTACAAGACAGACGATGTGTACACTAACAAAAAAATTCTTAGTTCTCAGAACTTGGGCCCCAACCTTATGTTTACTGATGGCGGCCATACATAACCTGTTCATGTTCCTGGTGCACCAGATCCCACAGCACTCCAGTAGTCCTCTTGTCTTGATCCTGCATTACCACTTTTTGCCCACTAGATCACTGTCATCAGCATTTTCCCCACTTATATTAAAAATAAAAAACTTTTGACCTCACTCCCCCTTCAAGTTACTGCCCTGTTTTTTTAACACCAAGTACATTTACTAGAAAAGAGGGAAGTTATGAAATATCCTATTTTTGAGAAATTAAAATGAAAGACAGTAAAATCAAAAACAAATAGAAGAAAATAATAAAGATCCCTTTCAATTTCATTAAAGAGTTTCAGAAGTAGTGGTATTAGGTCTTCACTAAATTTATTGCAGAATTCAGCAGTGAATCCTTCAGGGCCTGGGCTTTTCTTTTTTGATAGATTTTTAATTACATCTTTGATTTTATTTATTGATATTGAGTTATTTAGGATTTTTATATCTTCTTGATTCAGCTTTGGTAATTCATATGTATCTAGGCATCTGTCCATTTCTTCTTTATTTTCCACCATATTAGAATACAAGTTTTCAAATAAGTATACATGATGTTTTGGATTTCTACATGGTCTGTTGTAATTTCATTCCTAATTGCATAGATTTGAGTCTCTTCTTCCCTTTTTTTGATAAGGTTGGCCAAGCGTTTGTCAATTTTATTTAATCTTTCAAAGAACTCTTCAATTCATTCTTTAGTCTCAGTGTGTTAATTTCTGCTCTCATCTTTGTAATTTCCTCCCTTATACGAGCTTTTGGTTTAGCCTGCTCTTCTTTTTCTAGAAGCTTAAGGTTCAACATTAAGCTTGTATGTGCTTGCTCTGTTTTCCTGATATGGATGTTTACTACTATAACTACCCTGTTTCTTTACTGCTCCATCTTTATAGTCCCCACTCACACTGACCTTTGCATTATTTTAAACACTTTCCATTATTTTAAGTTAACTCTAGTCAGGCTTTTAACCTAACCACTAGAGTAAACCTGCTTCTGTTAAGTTCAGCTTCCTCATAGTAAATCCATGGCCGCTTTTTGGTCTTCATTTCCTTGACATAATTAATCATCAGCATTTAGTGTTGTCAGTCATCCCTTAATCCTCATGTACTCCCTTCTCTAGCCTTTGAAGAGATTAAATGCAGTTGCTTTTCCTATGTTGCTAGCCACTCATTTTCAGTCCCTTGCTAGTCTCTCCTCTTCTCATAGTGATACAGTGTCTCAGACTCAGTTCTTGGTCTTCTCTGTCTAAAATTCATTCCTGTGATAATCTCATTTTAACTCAATCACTGTTTCTCCTCTTTCTCAAAATCCCCATATATGCTCAACAGAGTGGACATAATGACTCTTTTGAAGTATAAGACAAAACATATTCAAAAGCCTCTATGATTCCCAAAAGATCTGTAACAGTCTACATGATTTGTCTTCCTCCTCTATTATCACTCTGATTTCATGCTTCCCTTTTGTATGTTCTATACAAACATATAGGCCTCCTTGTTGCTACTTGAATACTTCAAGACAACACTCCTACCTTGAGGCACTGGTCTGCCTCTTTTCTCTACCTACAGATTACTGCAGTGCCAATCCTGTGATCTACTTCAACTTTCTACTCAGTCTTTACCTTTCTCATAAGCACTACCTTGACCACTACATTTTTAACTGTGACTTTCTTCTTTTACACTCCCATTTAGTTACATATCACTGCTATTTACCTGCCTGTCTACCTACCTACGTATGTATGTATGTATGTCCATATATAAAATTTACTTTGGTAAGAATATTTACTTTTTCATATGAATTTTTCATTCATACAGTTTTTCTTCACTAACTTCATAATGACAAGGAAATTTGTCACATTCACTGATATATCCCAAGTTCCAAGTGCATGGTAAATGTTCAAAACAGTCATGCCCATGTTGTGTATTAATTTTTACTAATGTCAATGCATATACATTCTGCAAAATAACTCTAATTTAATCAACACTAATATGAAAAGCTTTTACACTATTTACTAAATCTTAAAGTGTAACATCTACATACTAACTAAATTCTCCTCTAGGGCTTGGTGATGTACTTCAGTGGAAGAGTGCATGGCTAGTATGCGTGGATCCCATAAAAATAAATTCTGATATAGAAGAATAAAGTACTTAGTGATATTATCATTTCTTTTTTTTTTTTTTTTGGAACCGAGGATCGAACTCATGACCTCACACTTGCCAGACAGGCGCTCACGCCACTGAGCTAAATCCCCAGCCCGATATTATCATTTCTAAAAGCCATTTAAATATTCTCACCTACATTTAAACTACATTCAAAATGATTTTTAAAAATTCTCTAACCTGAAAAAACAACAAATTCACTTCTAATCTGATGGTCATAGTTTATATAGATATAATCTTAGAAATAGAAGTATATATATATATAGTTTATTTTGTAATATATCATACTTTTCTAACTAATATAAGTATTTATTCTTTTCTATAAATTAAAGGCTTAATTTGCAGGAAAAAAATGAAAATATTTAAGTATATACAATCTTCATTCAGAAAATCTAATAGGTGACAGAATTTCTTAAACCAAACATAAACATATGTAACATTAATGCTATCTTACCCAGAACTTATTTATTAAAGTGAAATTGAGAGTAATGAAGTTTCTACACAAAACAAATGTATGTATAATGACAAATAATTGATCATGGACAAATTGAGTAGATATTCCCAAATCAGTCCCATTACACAAACATATTATCAAAAAAAATAACTTTCCAATAGCAAGAAAGTCCAAGTCTAAAAAATAAAGGCCATGAAGATATAAATATAAATACTTACTTCAGGACCATTTGAAAAGAGCTGTAGTTAAAAGTATATCCACCAATCACCCACATAAATTTTCCATGTAAAACTGCTTTGTGTGAAGCCCGACCTACTGAAGGACTGAAAGGTTTAACATTTGGAAGAATCCAGTAAGATTCAGTAGAAGGAACATTCAAAGAGCAGTCAGGACCTATTAAAAAAAAAAATTAAACAACATACTGAATTAAGCAAAACACTTAGCTTATAGAAACTGTGTGTTTTCAAAAATTTAAGAATCTAATGTTCATCTTTTTAATAAATGTAACATAAATAATAAACAGCCTGAAATGTAATTTGCAAGAAAATAATAGATGCAATGCCAGAGCAGGGCAATCACTAGACTTGAATAAATATCATAATTTTTTAAATTATTTAAATAGCATAAAATTTCAGATAATCTCTAGTATCCTACTAGAATATTAAAATCAAAAACAATATATTCAGTTGCCATTCACTGTCACTTACTAGCAAATGTGATCTTGAGTAGATCTATTTATTTTTCCATCATCAGGCCTTCATGTGTAAAATGGAAATAATTATATCTTAAGAGGTATTACAAATTTTTAATTAAAAAAAAACCATAGAGACCTCTGAATATGGCTCAATGGTAAAGAACTTGCCTACCACATATACGCATCTACGTTTGATCCCCAGTAACACAAATAAAACAAAAAGTGGAAATAAAAGCATTTGCAAATTATATTATTAAACAAATTTAAAGATTGTATTTTTGTTAGCTTCATTCTGAAGGACAACTAAAACAGCCTGCAAGAAGAAGCCTTACATACCTTCTACTAAATGAATTTATGTATAAAGAAAGAAAAATTGTTAATTAATGCAGAATAATTTCAAAACTATGAAGTTTGAAACACAACTTTATCTATCCTTGTGATGTTACTCATGAGACTTACTTTCCTTACTACAAAATGTAAATCAATCTAGATCAAATGTAAGTAAAGGAATAATGTTCCTAAAGGCAAACATATTTTTCACCAAATGTGAGCACTCACAAATGATTTCCATTCTAAAGAAACTCAAATACACTCAAATAGTGGAGAAAAATTATTCATGCTTAAAGTTCTCTTACAAATACAAAAGCAAGAAATCAACAAATATAAATCTAATAAAATTAATTTTATTGAATTTCATTTTACTGCACTTCATAAATAATGCACATTTTATGAACTGAAAATCAGCAATCCTAGTCTTTATCAATAGCTTTTTCCAACTCTATGTGCTCCTCTCATGTCTCTGTATCTCATACTGGTAATACCAGCAATATTTTTGAAATTTTTCATTATTATTATTGTTGTTATTATTATTTGTTATGGTAATCTGTACTGAGTGATGTTTAATATTTCTATTATACATAACTGTTTTTGGGCACCACACCCCACACTCATTCTGATCATCAAACTTAACTGACAAGTGTTGTGTATGTTCTGACAGTTCTACCAACCACCATCACTCCATCTCTTTCCCTTTCTTTTGGCACCTCTGTTCCCTGAAACACATAATATAAACATTAAGCCAATTAGTCACCCTACAATGGTCTCTTTAAGTGTTCAGGTGAAAGAAATGTCTTTCACTTTAAATTAAAAGCTAAAACTGATTAATTTGAGGAAGCCATGTCAAAGCCAACATAGGTTGAAAGTTAGATCTCCTGTGCCAAACAATCAAGTTGTGAATAGAAAGGAAAAGTTCATGAAGGAAATTAAAAGTGCTACTTGAGTGGATACATGAATGACAAGAAAGTACAACAGTCTTACTACCGATATGGATAAAGTTTAAGAGGCTTGAATAGAATATGAAACAATGTACAACATTCCTTTATAAAAAAATTAATCCAGAGCAAGGCCTTAACTGTTCAATTCTATGCAGCTTTTTTAAAAAAATTTTTTTATTATTCTGAAGGTAATAAAATACAACAGAACAAGACAAAACAAAGACAACTGACACAATGCAGTGAAACGTCACTGCAGGTTACTGGCATAACAGTAATGGGTACCATAGTATATCTCGTTATCTTCACAATAGTTGTTCTTTCAATCAGGTATAACAAGATCAAACTAAATACAGAACATTATAGAACTTATCAAAACAAAATACTGAATAGAGCAATACAATTAATCAGAACAAAGCAAAACAGTGATAACAATATTTGCCTTCATGAGATGGTAGAATGAAATCCCCTCTATTTGCTATATTGCGTATGGTCAACCTCCCAAGAGATGCTCAGACCTCTGGCTCTTACTTGCTAATGGGGTGGGGAGGGATGTTTGATTCGCAGCCTGCATACTGGCAGGCTCAAGGCTGCTTACCAGGGAGGAGAGCAGCTTGCTTTGTTTCCCAGCGCCCTAAGTTCCAACATGGCGCAGATCTCGGGTGACGCTGGCTGGTTCTCTCCTTGGGGCGGGGGCCCCTTGGCGGAGCCACAGATGCTTACCAGGGAGCAATTCTATGAAGATTAAGGGAAATGTGGAAGCTGCAAAAATGCTTCCAGAGAATGGTACACAGGTTTTAAGGAAAGATGCCATCTCTATAAAGTAACAGTATAAGAAGTAGCAACTACTAATGCAGAAACTGGTAAATTAATGAATATAGGTGACTACACTAAATAACATATTTTCAGTGTAGATCTAATATCCTTATACTGGAAGATGTCATCTATGATTTTCATAGCTAGAGAAAGAAGTGATTATCTAGTTTCAAAATCTCAAAGGATAGGCTGACTCATTAGTGGGTAATGCAGTTGTTGATTTTAAGTTTGAGCTCATTTAATATTTCAAAAATCCTAGGGTCCTTAAGAGTTATTCTAAAACACACTTCCTGTGCTTTATAAACGGGGAAATGAAGACTAAATAATAGCATACTGGTTTACAACATGGTTTCCTTTTAGACCTATGATTGAGACCTACTATTCAAAGAAAAAGTTTCCTATCAAAATATCAGCTCTTTTTGAAAATACACCCAGTCATTCAAGAACTCTGATGGATATGTACAAGATCAATGTTGTTTTGAGGTCTGGTAATACAACAATCATTCTGCAGCCCAAGAGTAAAGGATGAATTTCAATTTAAAGTATTATTATTTTTTTTAATTTTTATTTAGAAAGAAAAAAAAAACCAAACAAACAAAACAGAAAAAAGGATAACAACAATACAGAATTCCAAAGGAAAAAAAAAGAAAGAAACAAAAAAACCACCAAGAAATCACTAGTTGGTAAGTTACATACTGTAATCTTGGAAACAGTTGTTCAAGTTACAAAATTAAATCATACAAAGTAGACATTCAAACAGTGAGACTATTAACAGTTCTGCTCAACAATTTAACAAAAACAGTAGTATGGTCATCTATCTTCCACACTTAAACATACATGCAGTTATATCCTTTAGAGCACTTTCTTTTGCTCTTTTTTACAGTAGCAATTATGCATTTTGGGTTTTATTGCTCCTACAGTTCTTATTACTTTTTACACTACAGACACAATGTGATATTTATAAATATGATTCTTTTTTTCTCTTCTTCTCTTTATTTAAAGAGAAAAAAGAAAAACAAACAAAAGAGAAAAAGGGTAGTAACAATACGGAATTCCAAGGGGAAAAAAATAAAAGAATGGCAACAACAAAAACAAAAACACTAAGAAACTGCCACTTGATAAGTTACACACTGTCATCATTGGAAATAGTTGTTCAAGTTACAAAATTAAAGTACACATTCAAATAGTGAGACTGTGAACAGTTCTGCTCAATAATCTAACAAAAACAGTAATATGGTCATCTATCTTCCACACTTAAATATACATGTGATTATATCCTTTAGAGTACTGTCTTTTCCTCTCATTTTTATAGTAGAAATTATGCATTTTATTACTCCTATAGTTCTTATTGCTTTTCACATTAGAGACACAATGTTGTATTTATAAATATGATTATTTCACTAATGAGGATAGTCTCAAGTTGTCTTCATTTCCCTATGAAGGCCTCAAGATCGTCCTTTTTATAGCTGAGTAATATTCCATTGTAAAAAAATACCACATCTTTTTGGGTTTGCAGTTGATGAGTATCTTGGTTGTTTCTAAGATTTAGCTATTACAAATTGTGCTGCTATAAACATGGGTGTGCATATATCACTGTGATATGAACTTTTCAGTTTCTCTGGGAAAATACCCAGGAGGGGAATAGCTGGGTTGAATGAAGCTTCCAATCCTAGTCTTCTGAGAATTCTCCATATTGATTTCCATAGTGGTTGCAGCAGTCTGCACTCCCACCAACAGTGGAGCAGTGTTCCTTTTTCTCCGCAGCCTCTCCAACATTTGTTATCAGTTGATTTCTTGGTGGCAGCTATTCTTTCTGGTATGAGATGATATCTCAATGTTGTTTTAATTTGCATTTCTCGAATGACCAGTGATGGTGAACATTTCTTCATGTATTTATTTGCCATTTGAATATCTTCATATGAGAACTATATGTTCATCTCAGATGCCCATTTTTGGAGAGGGTCTTTGAATTTGGGGGGGTTGATGTTTTTCAATTCTTTATATGTTCTTGATATAAGTCCTTTATCTGAGGGGTTGCTGGCTAGAATTCTTTCCCATTCTGTGGGTTTTCTTTTTACTCTGCTGGTGCTTTCTTTTGAAGTGCAGAAACTTTTCAATTATATGAGATCCCAGTTGTTGATTCTCTGAAGTGTTTCCCATGCAGTTTGCATTTTGTTTATGAAATCTCTGCCTACCCCTATGTCTCCAAGATTTCTACCTACCTTATCTTCTAGTAGATTTAGTGTTTCTGTTTTAATGTTTAGGTCTTTGATCGATTTAGACTTTAATTTTCTGCCTGGTGATAGGCATGGATCTAGCTTCAGTCTTCTGCATGTGGAGAGCCAATTTTTCCAACACCATTTATTAAAGAGGCTATCTTTCCTCCAGTGAACATGTTTAGCCCCTTTGTCTAATATCAGGTGGCTGAGTGTCTTTGTACTTATACTTGCATCTTCTAATCTGTTCCATTGATCCTCAGGTCTATTTCTTTGCCAGTACCATGCTGATTTTATCACTGTGGCTTTGCAGTACAGTTTCAAGTCAGGAATTGAGATGCCTCCTGCCTTGCCTTTATTGCCCAGAATTGCCTTTGCTATTCTAGGTTTCTTCTGTTTCCAAATGAATTTTAGGAGTGTTTTCTCTAGATCTGTGAGGTATGTCAATGGTATTTTGATTGGGATTGCGTTAAATCTGTGTAACAGTTTGGGGAGTATGGCCATTTTCACGATGTTGGTTCTTCCTAGTCAAGAGCTTGGAACATCTTTCCATTTTCTAATAACCTCTTCAATCTTTTTTAGTGTAGTATAATTTTGAGTACACAGGTCTTTTACAGTTTTAGTTAAGTTAATTCCTAAGTACTTCATTGTTTTAGATGTTATTGTGAAGGGTGATATTTCCATAATTTCTCTCTAGGTGAGCTTCTTGTTTGTGTACAGGAATGCTATTGATTTTTGAGCACTGACTTTGTAGCCAGCTACACTGCTGAATTTGTTTATTACCTCTAGTAGTCTTTTAATGGAGTTTTTTGGGTCTTCTATATAGAGCATCATGTCATCTGCAAATAGTGATAATTTAACTTCTTCCTTTCCTATCTTTATTCCTTTTATTTCTTTTTCTTGTCTGATTGGCCTAGCTAGTGTTTCCAGAACTATATTGAATAGGAGTGGTGATAGTGGACATCCTTGTCTTCTTCCTTTTTTTAAAGTGAAAGCTTTCAGGTTTGGTACATTTAGTATAATGTTGGCTGTTGGTTTGTCATAGATGGCCTTTATAAGGTTGAGGTAGACATCATGTATTCTGAGTTTCTGAAGGGTTTCAATCATGAACATGTGTTAGACCTTATCGAAAGCTTTTTCTGCATCTATTGAGATGACCATGTGGTTTTTGTTTTTGGCTCTGTCGATGTGGTGTATTACATTTATTGATTTGCATATGTTAAACCATCCCTGCATTCCTGGAATAAACCCCACTTGGTCATGATGTATAATCTTCTTGATGATTTGCTGCATTCTATTTGCCAGTATTTTATTGAGAATCTTTGCATCTATGTTCATTAGTGAGATTGGTCTATAGTTCTCCTTTTTGGTTGGGTCTTTCACTGGTTTTGATATCAGAGTAATACTTGCCTCTAGGAATGATTTAGGGAGGATTGCTTTCTTTTCAATTTCATTGAAGAGTTTAAGGAGTATTGGCATCAAGTCTTCTCTAAATTTCTTATAGAATTCAGCTGTGAATCCATCAGGACCTGGGCTTTTCTTTGTTGGTAAGTTTTTATCACATTTTCAATTTCAATAGCTGATACTGGGTTATTCAAAATTGCTATATCTTCTTGGTTGAGTTTTTGTAGTTCATATTTTTCTAGAAATCTGTCCATTTCCACTGTGTTTTCCTCTCTATGTGAGTAGAAATTTTCAAAGTAGGTACTCATGATCTTTTGAATTTCCATGGGATCTGTAGTAATTTCCCCCTTTTCGGTCCTTATTGCGTGAATTTGGGTTTTTTCTTTCTTTTGCTTTATACGGTTAGCTAGAGGTTTGTCAATTTTGTTTATTCTCTCAAAAAACCAGCTTTTGGATTCATTAATTCTTTGTATTGTTTTTTAGTTTCAACTGCATTGATTTCTGCTCTAATCTTTACTATTTCCTCTCTTCTATGAGCTTTAGATTTGACTCGCTCTTCTTTTTCTAGAAGCTTGAGATGAAGCATTAGATTGTTATTTGTGCTCATTCTGTTTTCTTGATATGACAATTTATTGCTGTATATTTACTTCCTAAGATCGCTTTCATTGTATCCCATAGGTTACAATAGGTTATTTCCGCATTTTCATTGAATTGTAGGTATTACTTATTTCTTCTTTAATTTCCTCTGTAGCCTACTGGTTGTTCAAAAGGTTGTTATTTAACTTCCACGTACTCATGCCAGTTTTGCAATTTCTTTTGCCATTAATTTCCAATTTCAGTGTGCTATGGTCAGATAGTATGCATGGGATAATTTCAATACCTTTGCATTTACTTAAGAATGTTTTATGGGATAATATATAGTCTATTTTGGAGAATGCCTTGTGGGCAGCTGAGAAGAATGTGTATTCTGATGTGGTTGGGTGGAACACTCTGTAAACATCTACTAAGTCCAATTGCTCGCAGGTATGATTCAGTTCTATTATTTCTTTGTTGATTTTTTTTGTCTAGTTGATCTATCTCTTTTGTGACAATGGGCTGTTAAGGTCACCTGTAATAATTGTGTTCTATGTATTTGGTTTTTCATGTCCTTTAGTATCTGTCTTATATAGTTGGGTGCTCCTGTGTTTGGTGCATATATATTTCTAATTGTTGATTCTTCGTCTTGAATTTTTCCACTTACGAGTATGTAGTGACCCTCTTTGTCTCTTTTAATTGTCTTAGGTTTGAAGTTTACATTGTTTGCAAATAGAATAGTTACCCCTGCTTTTTTCTGGGTTCCTGTTGCATGGAATACTGTTTTCCATCCTTTGACTTTTAATCTATGAGTTTCTTTTTGAGTCAGATGCATTTCTTGTGTACAGCATATTGTGGGATCCTGTTTCTTGATCCATTCTGTCAACCTGTTTCTTTTGATATATGAATTGAGTCCACTTACATTTATGGATATCACTGCTATGTACTGGCTTGACTTTGCCATGTTGTGCTACTGCTGTTAGTTTCCTGTTTTTCTCCCTTGTTTACTTTCTTGTCCAGCCTGGTGATTTCTTTCTGTTGTTGCTCTGAAGATTGTGGTCATTTTTATCTCTATCTAGGATGTCCTTCAGCACTCTTTCTAAAGTTGGTTTGGTGGATATGAATTTCTTTAGTTGTTCTTTGTCATGGAAGTATCTTGTTTCTCCATTAAATTTGAGAGACAGTTTTGCTGGGTATGTCAGTCTGGGTTGAAAGTTGTTTTCTTTTAGGGCTTGAAATACTTCACTCCAAGCTCATCTTAACCTGGAGGTTTGTGCTGAGAAGTCTGCTGTGACTCTAATACGCTTTCCTTAATAGGTGAGTTGTGTCTTTTCTAACAGCTTTTAGTATTCTGTTTTTATGCTGTATGTCTGAGATCTTAATTATTATATGTCTAGGTGTAGGTTTATGTTGGTTATGACTGTGTGGCGTTCTATATGCCTCACTTATTTGTATATCAGATTTTCCCCCCATGTTTGGGAAATTTTCTGCCATTATTTCTGTGACCAGCTTAGCTATATCCTTTGCATTGTTTCCTGCCTCCTCACTAATGCCTATTACTCTAACATTGTTTCTCCTGGCATCATCTTGTAATTGTTGGATTGTCATTTCATGCTGCTTTGTTGTTTTTATAAGTTATACCATTTCAAGACTGCTATCTGTAATCCTTTCCTCAAGGTCCAAGATTCTATCCTCAGCTTCATTTAAACGGCTTTGCAGGCTTTCAATACAATTGTTTGCTTCTTGCATATCTCTTTCACTTTGTTTCATTGATTCTGCTTGTTTTCTGCATTGTTCACTCAAAGTTTCAATTTCCCACGCTCCTGTAATTTCTTATCTATTTCTTCTCTAGCTATGTTGAGCAGCTTATTTACTAAGGTTGTTACTTTTGTCTTTACATAAGACATTATTTCTAATTTGAGTTCCTCCATAGCCTCATGGATTTGTTTATTTACTTCATTTGTTATCTTGTCAGAGATATCTGGTGTATGAATTTTAGGGTCCTCTATTTCATTATCACCTGCACTTGCCCCTGATGGACTAGATGTTCGGGATTGCATTTTGTCTTTTTGTTTAGTCATTTTCACCTTTTGGGTAAATTTCTGGTCTTTCTATTCCAACAGTCACAACTTTCTGTAGTGTGTATTTCAGGGTTCTACTGTGTGGTTGCTGTTTGTCAAATCACTGGGTACCACAATGAAGAGGAGATCGAGTCTCCTTAATTCCTCCTGCCGTGTCTGTTGGATGAGTCCTACATTCTTTCTGGGCTAACTAGCCCAAAAGTATTGATGTCTGGCAACTCTTTGTTCCTGCTGTTGTTATATCTTCAGGTTGTGGAAGGTCACCAGGCCTCCCTGGTTATAGTGTTTGTGTCAGCTGAGGCCCTACTGTGTCACTAGAGGTCTCATAAGTTCTTTTAATTTCCTCTAAATTGGGGCAGGGCAATATTGGCACACTCCTCAACCTGTCTCATGTTCTCTGTGTGAGGGGAGGGGATTACCCACACTCTTGCCAGGTTAGCCAAGGTCTTACACTTGGAGGGAGTTTCACTTCTGCCCCTACTTACCCACTGCAAACCCCTATTTTATGGGGCAAACTCACCACACTGACTGAAGCTTGATGAGGTCTTCTGTTTGGGTGAGGGGCCCCTGAGCCTCTCATCGAGCCAGCATGGTAGTCCACGGTAGTCCAGTATTCCTGTTGGAAGGGCAGATCCAGCAGATATGGTCTCAGGCAGCACCGGCCCTCCACAACCAGTCTCAGGGATGTTCCTTGCAGGCGAAGGGCAGGCCAAGCTGTCCACAACAGCCTTGGAGAGGGCTGGTTCCCAGTCCCAAGGTGCTCTCTGCGGGTGGAGGGTAGGCTTAGCCAGTCTGGCAGGCCCAGAGAGCGCTGGTCCTGAGGTGTTCTCTGCAGGCGGAGGGTGGGCCTAAGTGGGCCTAGCTGGTCCGGCAGGCCCAGAGAGCACAGGTCCGAGGTGCTCTCCACGGGCAGAGGATGGGCCTAGCTGGTTCGGCAGGCCCACTGAGCGCCGGTCCCGAGGTGCTCTCCACGGGTGGAGGATCTAAAGTATTATTATTAAAGAAATGCATTTTATGAGATTACAGCTGCTATCAACAGTAATTCCTCTGGCTGATATGGGCAAAGTAAATACCCATTTACTTTGGAAAGGAAACTGTCTGGAAAGGATTCTCCATTCAAAATGACATTAGGAACATTTGCTATTTATGGAAAGAGGTCAAACTATCAACATTTTTTAAAGTTTTCAAAAAGCTGATTTCAACCCTCTTGGATGATTTTAAAGGGTTAAAGATGTCATTTAGTAAACAGAAACACTTGGTCACACAGCTTTGCAGTAAATAACTGCAAATATAATAGAAACAGCAAGGGAACCAGAATTGGAAGTGAAGCCTGAATACATAACCTAAATTGCCACAATTCACGATAAAACTCAGAGGAACTATTACTTATTGGTGAGCAAAGAAAAAGAAATTGGCGGGGTGGTGGGAAGAATTGAACCAAGAACCTTCACATTTAATTACATCCTTAGCCCCATTTTTCACTTTTTAATTGGATCTCACTGACTTTGTAAATTGCCCAACCTGAGCTCCAGCTCATTGAAACAAAAATTTTAAACTTCCAAGCATATTCTGATTCAGAAACACTTGGTCACACAGCTTTCACTTATTCATTTGTTCATTCATCCATATTTATTCATTCATTCATCTTTAAGATGGCTTTTGGCACTTAAATGAGTCTATATTTTTTAGATAAGAATTAGCATCTTAGATTATCTGATTGACCATAAGATCATCTTTTTAAATCAGATGGGAAACTTATTTCTGAGTAAAGACTAGAAACTATTCCTTGCTGAAGGAATCTACTTCTTTAAAAAGAAAAGTTTTAACTACAATTCTGAATCATTCAGAAATCATTTAACAGTAATTCTAGCTCACTGCCTGTCTTTGGAAATAAAAGTCTCGTTAAAACACAGCCCTTCCTACTGTCTATGGCTGAGCTTGCACTGAAACAGCAGAGTTGGGAAGCAGCAACGGAGACCACATGGCTTTTAAAGTAAAAAATACGTACTATCTGGCCTTTAATAAAACACTTGGCCAACATCTAACTGAAGAGAAGTTAGATCATAATATATTATCAAATATTACAAAGGGCAAAGAAAAACTATTTCAAAAAATTCCTATAGAATAAATGTAGAATGAAGTACAAGAGTTTTAAAAGTTCTTTTGAAAGTAATTCTAAAAAGAATAATTGACACTTTTCCCTTACAAAGTACATATTCTAATTATTCTGTATAGGAAAAGCTTTTCCTAAAGATATGTGTATCTGATTTCATAGTGGAAATCAGTTTTTAAAAATTGTTTACTTTACATAAATTAAATTTATAAAACCTAGATTCCATTACATAGGTGGTTAAGTCCTCAAGTGAGGGCAAGAGCAAATTCCCTCAAAGTTCCCTAAAATAATGAACAGATTTATATGCCAAATTTTAATGTTACTAGAAAAACTGTAAAGCTACATACAGAGACAGAACAGAAAACCTAGCTGTAAAACATTATTTCCCCCAACAACTAGAAAGGTGAGTTATTCCTTTCACTATTTATTCAACAGCAGGATTGTGATTTCTCTTAATAAGATCTATTCTGTGTGTAATTTCTTTATATCATTTGTGAAATATATAAACATTCGTGTAGGTAGACAGTAGGAAAAGAAATCCAAACAAATGAGGCATATCCAAGAGAAAAGGTTTCTGTAATATTTTAGACCTCTTTATTGATAAATTTTCAGCTCATACCTTTAATTTACATTAATCTTTAGTAGCATGAAAAAATATTCTTAGGTGGTACATATTTAAAGGGCTCATATGAGAACTGATACATAAATATTCATACACCCCTGTAAATATATACTGTATTTCTCAACTGAAACTGCAAATACATATTCAACTAAATCAAATACAAAGTGTTAAACTATATTTCTTTAAGCAACTCTACCTTGCAAATAATACTTTTTTTAAAATGTCAGTATTTAAAAAAAATCTATACATCTCTAGGGTTGTACATCAAATAGATTTCTTTAACTATAAAACACAGATATTAATTTGGCTACCTTAAGGAAAAATGGGAATTTTTTAAAATATTAGGAAATCTGGAAACTTTAAAGAGTCTAAAAAAATCAAGCTTAGAACAGCTATCTGGGTTTACCAGCCATAAATATTATCCCCCAACTAGTGAAAAGCAATTTCCCAAAAAGAAATTGGATGTTCACTGGAAATGGACAATACCCTGAGAAGTGAAAAGTATATGTATACTATACTATAATAATTCCAGAAACAGTGTTTATTTAATGTGTGTACTGAAACCGGAAATTCTCTAATAAAAATCAAAGCAATGAAATATCTTTACAAGAGTACTAACTTCTAATACCACTTGATATTAGTTTATTATAATCATCAAACTACTCTACACATATTCTAGATTCTAGGCTTATAAAACCAATCTCTAAAGGCTAGGTATCAACTTTAGTGTATTTAAAATGTGCACAATTACTCTAACAATATTTTAATTTGACACAACAATGAATAATATGAATGATAATCATAATACTAAGTAAATATTTGTTTCAAAAATCTTCGGTTCTTCTAATTCAGGTCAATGATGCTATTAGAGTATAGAAACTGTATTCCGTTAGCAGAAATCAGTAGTTTCCAATTTATTATTTTTCAGTTATGGAAGACTTAAAACAAATTTTTACATGGAATATCAATATTAAAACTATTTCACTCTCTAGCACACCAGGAACCTTGGTGAGCCACAAGGGAGGAGAAAAGCCCCACTCAATGCCCCTCTACCATCCTGGGAACCTCTGGCTAGAGGAACCCAAGTACCTCTCCAGTTCCCTACACTGCAGCCTGGGACTCAATAACTGGTTTGTCCAGACAAACCCAGGGTAATTGCTAGCAAGGGAAAAAGCCTTGGTAGCACACAAAGTCCTAAGTTACAATTGGTTCTGTCACATAACTATAAACTTTGCCCCTATGATCTAAAGTACAAAATCAATAGTAACCACAGTTTATCAACTTCTAAATCGTACTTCATGTTATCATTATTGCTAATTGTATGACTGTAACTAAGATGTCATATCTGTTGGAATCATTTTTTCTCCCTTGTGTAACAATATGAGGAAGCTGTGGGATAACAAATTCACCATAGTCTTACACCAAAAGACCGGGGACTCTGCCAAACAGAAACCAACATTTCACTCACAATTAATTTGGAAGATAGGATCTTAGGATAGACACAAACCAAGAATGTCCCACACATAGAAGGCATTCCTGAAGAACAGACTTTCCATAAAGAGGCCTTGCTACCATGACATTGCTACCTATCACCAAAACTCACAAGGATCATTACAGAAAACAAAATCTAAAAATTTTTGAAATAGAAAATGTCACGACAAAGGAGGACAAACAATGTAAGACTGATATGTGTCAACCAAAAAAGGAGTCAACATAAAAGACATAGACTTCTTTCAGAACTAAGAGTAGAAAATTCCCCAACCATGGGAAAAGAATCTGACATACATATAAATGAGGCATACATACAGAACCTCAATTAGCCATAATCAAAATAAATCTTACAAAAACATATAATAATCAAGTCCCAGAAATTCAAAATATTAAAAGCTGTTAGAGAAAAGAAACAGATAAGCTATAAAGGAAAGCCCATCAAAATCATGGCAGACTTCTCAACACAAACTCTCAGGTCTAGGGATTTAGCTCAGTAGCTTAAGCACTTACCTGGTGCAAGGTCATGAGTTCATTCCCTGGTACCAAAAAAATAAATAAATAAACACTAATACTCAAATCAAGAAGAACTTGGAGTGAAGTAGTTCAAGTTCTGAAAGAAAACAATTTCCAACCCAGATTGATGTATCCTGTGAAACTATCTTTCAAAATTAATGGAGAAATAAGAAACTTTCATGACAAAGAACTGAAGAAACCACCAAACCAACCCCTCCAAACCAACCCCAGAAAGACCACCAAACCAACCCCATGACCACCAAACCAACCCCAGAAAGAATACTGAATGATATTCTAGAAAGAGATAAAAATGACCAAAATTACTAGAACAACAACAGAAAGAAACCACCATGCAGGGCACATAATTAAACAGATGGGAAATGTAGGGAACCAACAATAGGAATATAGACCTGACAAAGATAAGCCAATATGTATCAGTTACAATCACCAATAAAAATGATCTCAATTCACCAAGCAAAAGAAACAGACTGTTAGAATGGATCAAGAAACTACATGCATCAATATGCTGTATACAAGAAACACATTTAACTCAAAAAGAAATTCATACACTGAAAGCCAAAGGATAGAAAACAATATTCCATGCAACAGGAACCCAGAAAAAAGCAAGGGTAGATATTCTGTTTGCAGACAATGTGAATTTCAAACCAAGAATGATCAAAGGATATCTCCTTTGGTCACTGAATACTTGTCAGAGGAAAACTTAAAGAGGAAGAGATAACAATCATAAATACATATACACTACATATGGGAGCACTCAACTATACAAAACAAATATTAATAGACATAGAAATCAAATAACCAATAACACAATTGTAATGGGGTACCTTAATAACCCATTGTCAGGGCTGGGGATTTAGCTCAGTGGCATAAGTGCCTGCCTTCCAAGCGCGCAGTCATGACTTCATTCCCCAGTACTGACTTAAAGAAAGAAAGAAAGAAAGAAAGAAAGAAAGAAAGAAAGAAAGAAAGAAAGAAAGAAAAGAAGGAAAGAAGGAAGGAAGGAAGGAAGGAAGGAAGGAAGGAAGGAAGGAAGGAAAGAAAGAAAGAAAGAAAGAAAGAAAGAAAGAAAGAAAGAAAGAAAGAATCTTTAAAAAAATAAATAACCCATTGTCACAAAGAGGTAGATCAACTAGACCAAATAAATTAGCAAAGAAATCAAAAAACTGAATCAAACTTTTGAACAAATGGACTTAGTACAGTTTTACAGTGTTCCACCCAATGACCTCAGAATACACATTCTTCTCTATTGTGCTCAGGTTGCTCTCTAAAATAGACCATACAATAGCCATAGAACATGCTTAAGTAAATGCAAAGGAACTGAAATTATCCCATGCATGTTATCTGACCACAGTGCAATGAAATTGAAAATTAATGACAAAAGAAACCTTCATAAACATATGGAAATTAAGTAACACCCTCCTGAACAACCAATGAGTCACAGATGAACTTAACGAAGAAATTAAATAATATCTACACTCAAACAAAACTGCAAATACAACTTACAGGAACCTGTGGGATGCAATGAAAGCAGTCCTCAGAGGGAAATTTATAGCAGTAAATTCTCACCTCAGGAAAGAGAAGGAACATAAATAACCTAATGCCACACTTCAAGCTACTAGAAAAAGATGAGCAATCAAGCCCAAAGCCAAGAGAAAGGAGGAAATTATAAAGATCAGAGCAGAAATTAACAAAATTGAAACTAACAAAATACAAAGAATCAAAGAGTTGGTTCTTTGAAACAATAAATAAAATTGATAAATCTCTAGGCAACCTTATCCAAACAATGAAAGAAAAACTCAAATTCATGCAATAAGGAATGAAAAAACTGAAATCACTACAGATCCTTTGGCAATTCAGATCATCAACACCTACTTCAAAAATCTTTAGTCTCAAAGGATGGAAACCACAGAAGAAATGGATAGACTCCTAGAAACATATGAATTAACAAAGTTGGATCAAGAAGACTTGAAAATTCTAAATAACCCAGTATCAGTTAATGAAACTGAAAAATTAAATCAATTTTACCAATAAAGAAAAGCCCAGCACAAACTACTTTTTGATGAACTAATTTGTCCTGTCATTATTTGTTCATTTCTTATGCTTAGATTGTATAACTTGAACAACTACTTCTAAGATAATATGTAATATATTAGTGTTGATTTTTTACTGTTTTTTAAAATTCTGTATTATTTCTACCCTTTTTGCTTTTTAAAAATAAAAAATAAATAAGTGCAAGAAAAAAAGAAAAGCCCAGGTCCTGATGGACTCATAGTTGAATTCAACAAGAAATTTAGAGAATATTTAACACCAATACTCTTCAAACACTTTAATGAAATTGAAAGGGAAGCAATTCTCCATAACTCATTCCTGGAGGCAAGTATTACTCTGATACCAAAACCAGAAAAAGACTCAACCAAAAAGGGGAACTACAAGTCAATCTCCCTAATGAACACATATTCAAAAATCCTCAATAAAATACTAACAAACCAAAAGCAGAAGATCATCAAGATGATTATCCACTACAACCAACTGGGATTCATCCCAGAAAATATGCAAATCAATAAAGGTAAGACTCCACACCAACAAAGCCAAAGACAAAAATCACATGATCATCTCAATAGATGCAAACAAACAAATAAATAAATAAATAAAAGTCCAATACTTATTCATGATAAAGAAAAACCTACAGAAAATTAGAATAAATGGTATTTACCTCAATCTGATAAAAGTCATCTATGACAAACCAATAGCCAATGTCATATGAAATGAAGAAAACCTGTAAGCTTTCAATGTAAAGACAGGAAAAAGACAAGGATATCCATTATCACCATTCCTATTCAATATACTTCTGGAAACACTAGCCAAAGCAATTAGACAACAGAGATATAAAAGGAATAAAGATAGGAAACGAAGAAGTGAAATTATTATTATTCAGAGATGACACGATACTCTACCTAGAAGACCTCAAAAACTCCACCAAAAGACTTAGAGATTTAATAATCAAATTCAGTGGTATAACTGGATACAAAGTCAACACTCAAAAATCAAAAATCAACAGCATTCCTATACAGAAACAACAAACTGACTGAGAGAGAAGTTAGGGAAACCACACCCTTTACAAAATAGCATCCAAAAAAAATGAAATACTTAGGAAACAACCTAACCAAGGAAGTAAAAGATCTATACATTCAAAATTACAGTACTCTGAAAAAAGAAATCGAACAGGATGTCAGAAAATGGAAAGATATTCCTTGATCATGGATAGGAAAAACCAACAATGTGAAAATGGCCATACTACCAAAATTATTATTCAGATTTAATGCAATTCCAATCAAAATACCATTAATATACCTCACAGATCTTAAAAAAAAAAAATTTCCTAAAATTCATCTGGAACCTGAAGAGACCCAGAATAGGAAAGGCAATCCTGGACAACAAAGGCAAGGCAGGGGAGAACAGGGGGCTCCACCCCTCTCTGGGGGGTGGCTGAGAGTGTGGCAGACTTTTGGCAGCCTGATGGAAAGAGACCCTGGCGCCTTGGGATCTGCACCATGCTGTTGACTCGGGGTGTCAGGAGAACAAGGAACTCCTCCTCTCTCTGGGGGGCGGCTGTAATCCTGCTGGTGGGATGGCTGAGAATCAGACATCTTATGTCATCCTGTCCCATGCCCCCCCCCCAGCAAGTGGGAGCCAGTTAACTACACATCTTGTGAAAAAATTGGCTATGGTATTTAGTATGAGCTCCCCATATGCAAAGATATGGACAACCATTTGGAAGAAAACAAGAGACAATATGACACATAGTGAAGATCCCTGGTTGTATAGCTTTGAAATTTATGCTTTCTTAAGTCCTGTTCTGTTCTGTTTTGTTGTGTTTAATTTTACCCCCTTTAAAAGAAAGTGCTCTAAAGGATATAACTGAATGTGTGTTTCAGTGTATAAGATAGATGACCACATTACTGTTTTTGTTGGATTGTTGAGCAGAACTGTTAATAGTCTCACTGTTTGAATGTCTACTTTGTGTGCTTTAATTTTGTAACTTGAACAACTATTCCCAATGATGACAGTATGTAACCTATCAAGTGGCGATTTCTTAGTGTTTTTGTTTTTGTTTTGTTTTGTTATTGTGATTCTTTCATTTTTTTGCCTTTGGAATTCTGTATTGTTGCTACCCTTTTTCTGTTTTGTTTGGTTATTTTCTTTTTTGTTTTTTCTCTTTAAATAAAATTTAAAAAAAAAAAGGCAAGACAGGAGGCATCACAATTCCTTAGAATTAGACTACAAAGCTACTATGATAAAATTAGCATGGTACTAGCGAACAAATAGAACTGAGGACCAATGGAACAGAATACAAGATGTAGACACAACTACAAACATAATCAGCCATCTTATCTTTGACAAAGGAGCCAAATATGTTCACTGGAAGAAAGATAGCCTCTTTAATAAATGGTGCTGGAAAAACTGTCTTTCCACTTGCTGAAGATTAAAACTAGACTCAGGCCTAGCATCATCTACTAAAGTCAAAAGTGGATCAAAAGTCTCAATATTAAAACACTCTTCTACTGGCAGAGAGAGTAGGTAGAAATCTTGAAGACATAGGGGTAGACAGAGAGTTCATGAACTAAACGCATGACTTCTCAATCATACTTCATACTTCAAAGAATCAATAACTGGGATCTCATCTTTTTAAAAAGCTTTTGCAACTCAAAAGAAATCACCAACAAAGTGAAAAGAAAACCCATGAAATGGGAAAAAAATTTTAGCCAACTATCCCTCACAGGACTTCTATCTAGAACATGTTAAGAATTAAAAATATCAGGCCCAAGAAGCCATATTAGGTCTGGGAAGAGCATATCAATTTTATCCTTCCAGTAAGCTATGCAAACCATGCGGGGCCCAAGAAGAGAGAAGCCAGATTGCCCTCCCTGTGAGTCAGCAGAAGCCATGCTGTCTTAGAGAAACACATCAAAAACTAGTTTGTCCTTCCAGTAACTTATGCTACACAGACCATGTGAGGCCTAGGAAGAGAGAAGCCAGATCGCCCACCCCATGAGCTGACCAGCATGCAGGCTGAGAATCAATAACTCCCCCCACCCCCACAACCTTAAGCAACCAGCTGGTTCAGAGGACAAGCTGAGTTGTTAGCAACTGAGGTACAAACAAAAACAACTAAATGCTTGTATTGTTTGATTAACTTTGCAGGCAATATATGTGCACCCACGTTTATAGCAGCATCATTTTTAATAACTAAATCTTGGCAATAACCCCAAAGAATTGAAAACATCATACCACCATGATTTTGTGCACCCACATTTATAGCAGCACCATTTGTAATAGCCAAATCTTGGAAACAACCTAAATGTTCATCAACTGAGGAATGAACAAAAAACTATGTGGCATTTTTATACAAAGGAGTACTACTCGGGTACAAAGAAAGATAAACACAAGGCTTTTATAGGTAAATGGATGCAAACTGAGGCCATACTCATAGGTGAAATAAATCAGATCTGCATGTATCTCCCTAGTGTAAGAAACTGAAAGAGTAAATAAGGTCCAAAAGGTACAATACATATTGTAAAAGGGAAAGAAACTGCTCAAAAGGCAAGAACAACTGGAATAGGGGAAGAAGAAAAGAAGAAAGGGGAAAAAAATACATATATATTTCTATATATACACAAGATAACTAAGATAATTGTACTAATTCTATTAGTTTATTGAAAGAACAGTTAGTGCTTATGCTGTTCGATCAATTTTGCAGACCTGTATCTGATAATCTGAGCAATTATTTTGAAGACAATAATATAATAACCACTGTTAATTTCTTATCATCTTGTTCTGAAATACTGCATCATTTTTATTGTTTTATTCTTTTTAAAATAAAAAAATCATTTCAAAGTGATTAAGTATGGTAGAAACAAAGAGGAAAGTCATTTCCTTTTCCATCTTTGCGTTTTCATAGCTTAAGTGGCTCTCACGTGCTCGCTTCGGCAGCACATATACTAAAATTGGAACGATACAGAGAAGATTAGCATGGCCCCTGCGCTTAAGTGGCTCTGGAGCCACATATATGGAAAGCATTGGTTTTATCAAAATATGTATGCTTATAAAAAATAATCAAAATTCTAAACACTTATTTTTTGAATAATTATAGACCTCAAAATTATACTCATCATGGACATCTAAAAGTATAAAATAATGAATGTATATAGGTCAACATTTACTCTAAGCACGAAAACTAAATTGTCCATTTTCTTACACAGATAAATATATAATACTCACAAAATATCTAAAGAGTATACCTAATAGCTAGAGTATTCACATATACATATCTTTATTGGTTAATACAATGCATTAAACTTCACTGCAAAAGAGAAGAAATTATTAAAATTAGGAACTACTGGGCTGGGGATTTAGCTCAGTGGTGTAAGTGTCTGCTTGGCAAGCACGAGGTCCTGAATTCAATCCCCAGTACCAAAAAAAAAAGTACTAAAAAATACTTAATAAAAAAAGGAAAGTGTTATGTACTATCATTTCTTTGCGCAATCACAGCAAGGCACTATCTCGAATCATTTTCATCAACTTACTGCCACAAAATTCAGACAAGATCAAATATTTCCATTCAGATAAAAATTGATACCGAGACAGGTTAATTCATAGCCCAAAATAACCCTAACTTGGAAGAGGTAAGAGTTTCTTCATAAATTGGAAAAACTAAGAAATATTTATTCTCTCTGAGAATTAGAATGTATGTCTGTATCCACCCAAAATGTACATGCAGAAGGAGAGGCTTTGAGGAGGAAATTATATTTAAATAAGATCATAAAGTGAAATCCTTATAATGAGATTAGCTTTCTTTCATGAATTCTCTTCCTCATTCTCCCCCTTTTCTCTTTTTTCCCCTCTTTTCCTCCCCTCTGCTCCACTCATCCCCCATATGGGAAGAAACAGCAAGAACATAATCAATCATCTGTAAGCAAGGAAGAAGGCCCTCAACAGTACCTAAAGTGGGTGGTACCCTGATTTAAGACTTCTAGGCTTCAGAACTGTAAAAAAATAAAGGATTTTGTTATTTAAACAGCTTACTTTTGTAGTATTTTGTTATAGCTGCCTGAGCTAAAATTATAGTTTTAAGGAAAACTATAAACCATGTAAAGAGTGTTGGATGGGTAATACACACTATAGAAACCACTATGGCATTATAACATTAAGCATACGGTGTATACTTATCTGCCTTATTCACAGTATCTGGCACTGGGTGACCTCTAGCTCTTCTCCAAAGGCAAAATAACCATGAAAAGAGACATTCTGAAGCAATTCAGGGCATCAAGGCAGTCACAACATAACTAAAACATTTTGAAAATGTACTGCTTGGAAAGTTTGCAAGAATGATGAGATTTGTGTTCAAAGTAAGGGGAGAGTATTTTGAGAGGGATTACATACAATGTGTCTTTTACCATGATAATTTTTTAAACATACTGTGTTTAATGTATGTCTAACACAGGATGCTGTGTTATTCAGTTCCGACTGCAAGAATAATTTCTCACTAAGTTTAATTTTCTGGTAATCTCATCCCATCTGATGGTTTTCAATTTAATACTTCAAAAGAAGGACATCCAAATTGACATCTATGGAATGGGTAAGCAAGTTTCAGCCCAGTTTGGACAACTTAGCAACTGAGACACTTTCTTAAAATATAAAATTGAAAAGAGGTAGGAGATACAGCTCAGTGCAAAGGACCCAGGTTCAATCCCCAGTAACACACACGCATGTGCACACAAACCCATGATCCATATATCTCCCTTAACCAAATTCTAAACCAATTTGCCCAACAGTCTCAACATTTCCTTTTGGATGTTCAAAACAGTTCTACAAATTGGGATAATAAAACCAAACTGCTCTTTGTCCTAAAATCATTTTCATGTCAGTTGATAACTCTATCTTTCCATATGTTCAGCCCAAGTATCTTCTTAAAAATCATCTTCGACCCTTCTTTCTCTCATCACCCTCATTCAATCCATCGGAAACCTGAAGCAGTGTCACCACCTCCACTGTTAGCAACTTGACCACATTATAGTCATCTCTCAGTCTATAATTAGATAGTAGCCTCTTAACTGGTACACTGACCCTACAGTTTATTCTCAATATAGAAAGTTCCTGCTGGAACCTCGCAAAACTAAGTCAAGTTATATCCATATTCAACTCAAATCTTGCAATAACTCCCCCATTTCACGGTGGATAAAAGTGAAAATCCTTATGGTGGCTCACAAAGTCAAAACTTAGCTCCATTTTTCAACCCCAACAATCTTTTAATTCTGTATCTCCAAACATCTCCCATGTTCTGTAACTCTGAGATCATACCTAAACATTTATTCTGCCACACTAGCCCTTTCCTGGTCAAACACAACAGGGATGCTCCTGTCTATGTTTTCTAAACCAACCACTGCCTCTGCTTAGAATGTTTCCCCTCTAGATATGGCTAAGTCTTTGCTCAAATGTCACCTTCTTAATAAGAAACACTTGATCATTTCATTGAAAATTTAATCTTTAAATCTATCCTTTTCTCTTTCTCTGTTCTACTTCAGTTTTCTGTTGAACTAATCACCTTCTAACATATTTTATGTTTATTTATGGTCTGTCTCTTCCAGCTTAAATATAAATACCATTAAGAACGTCATCTTCCTTTTTCTGTAAAGTATCCTAAGTACTTAGCAGTGCCTAGCACTTAACAAAAGTTCAACAAAATTATTCCACTAATGAGTCAACAAAACTAAATGAATTCATAAAGATTGTATCATAACATTCTTAGTGCTACTTTCTTTTTAATATTTCAAATAGCTTAAGAATAAAAAATTTATTGGCTCTTACAAAAAGTCAGATGTGGTGTTTGCCAAGTGGGAAAAATTTAATCAAATTTATAACCTGTCACTTATCTCTGTACAACATTAAATATTAAAACTATTTTCATCACTATTAAATTTTTAAAGAGAAATGTAAAAAACTGAATTTCTTCTAAGCATCCCATAATAACATGTATATCTATATATTATCTTTAAATACCTAATAACACCCTAATATATTATATGACTAAACCAAAAAAAATTAAGTGTAAAATATGAGTTTAAAAGATTTTGAATTTTTCTAAATCAAATAAAATTATCAAATTTTTACAATTTGAGTAAATATGGGGTTTAAGTGCTTTTTCTAGTAGTAAATACTGCCACCCAATGGCAAATGTTAAAATTTGCCAAAGGACTGAAACAAGTAAGAAGGATCACAATGTGAATTTAAAAAAACATTTAATGCTCAAATTCAATTACTTCTCTCAATATTTAGAATTACATTGTATACATCAAATAAATTACAGTTTATTGCACTTCCAAATCATCTGAAACTATTTGACAAGCAAATTAATATATTTCTAATTTATTAATTAAAAAAAAGAAATGTGAGTGCCTACTACATGTCAGGGAACAAAATAATTTTGCCCTACTATTAATTTCTAGGGACAAAAAGGTGATCAAAGTATCATTCTTAAATTCAAAGAGTTTATATAGCAGTGGAAAAGATAAGGAAAAAAAATCACACCAACACAATTTAAATTGTAACAAGTACTATTAAAAGGTTAGAGTCCTGCTGGGCATGGTGGCACACACTTGTAATCCCAGCACTAGGGAGGCTGAGGCAGGAGGATCCTTGCAAGTTCGAGACCAGCCTGAGCTACAAAGTGAGCTCAAGGCCAGCCTGAACTGCATAAGGGAACCATCTCAAAAAGACAAAAAAGGGTTACAGCTCAGTAATGCAGTGCCTGCCTGCAAGTGCAAGGTCCTGAGTTCAATTCCCAGTACCTAAAAAAAAGACTATTAATGCAATGAGGCTATAGTAGGAAGAAGTTCAGAAACACCAAGGTCTTAAGAAAGGGACAAAAAGTATGTAAAAACCTGAAATAAGTCAAAACAAAGATGAAATTTAAATAAAGATCAGGACTATACAAAAAATTATTAAATTAGATGACTTGCATACCTATTGCCTATCTTTTCATCAATAAATGCTTAAAAAAACAATTTTTTTTCTTTGTACCAGGGATCAAACTCACAACCTCACACTTGTCAGGCAGGCACTGTGCCACTGAGCTAAACCCCTGGCCCTCAACTAATTAAAAAAACAAAAACAAAAGACCTACTTCGATCTTGTATGACAACTGTGCCTGAATTGAAAAGGAATAATGAAAACACTAAAACTGCTCAAGAGGATTAAAAACATTACAAAGAATAAAGATTAGAATTTAACAGGCACAAGGATAATTTGATAATTTGTTAATGGTTAAGTAATGGTCTTATATATAAACTATAGTAAACTATATTACATCTCTACATAACAAGAAAAAGTTTTATTGCAATGAATTAGGATAGAAATCATATACTTCAAGCTTGCTTGTTATCTCTTCTTTCTGTCTATTCCTACCATTTATTCCACATTGCAGTTTTTTGGAGTAGATAAAACTACTTAGCCTATTCCTTGATATGGCAACAATGTATGCTGTTAAATAATTTAATTTAGGTTTTTTCACTTGTTTAGGGATCCTAATCACTTAAACTTCTTTCCTAATGTTTGAGAAAAAAAATATTTATTGTGTAAATTTGTTCAGAAACAGAAAGATTAAATTCTGTATTTCTATCCCACAAAGTATGGATACAACCTAGCTTTAGCCAAGAGGCTGCTACTAGACAGGACTTGGAATCTTCACAAATGATCCAAAGCTCTGGGGGCAATCTGGAATCCTTACCATCCATGTCTGTGGCACACAGTATCCAGTATAAAGATGCCAGTGCTTATATACTAGGGTCCAGTGGCAGTGACAAGAATATTTTAATCAAACTTTCCTATGGCTTCATCTTTGCTGTGAACATATCCTTTGCACCTTCCTTTTTCCAAAACTGGCTTGTTTGCCAACCAGTGGGAAAGAACTGAGTGAACTAAAACCTGTATATAGCACTTCCATCATATCCTACTGACCTAAACTTAGTAGTATCACAACCATACTAGCTGCAAGGTAAGATGACAGATTTAGTGTGTAGCATAAGGCCATGGGCTATGCTAAACCTCAGTGAATTCTATTTCCAAAAGGAAGGAAAATGAATGATGAGTGATAGTGGTTTACACCATATTTTGTGATAACTGCCTTTTCTGCACAAGTCAGAATTCTGATGCTTTCAATCAAACATCCCAGTGGTTCGGAAAACTACATGGAAAAGAGAAACCTGAAATCACTCTAAGGGATTTGGTGGATAAATATCATATCTTGGAGTTCACTTTGAAAATTACTGTACTACTGTATTCCTTACATATGAACATAAATTCAACTTGTTATATTTTGTTTGTTACATCTTTTTAAAAGTCCTTATTTGAGCCAGGCATGGTGGAGCACACTTGTAATCCAAGCATTCAGGAGGCTGAGGTAGGAGAATCACCTAGAGTTCGAGGACAACCTGAGCTACATAGTAACTTCAAGCCAGCCTAAACTAATAAAGAGAACATGTCTCAAAAAACAAAACAAAACAGAAACAAATAAAAGTCCATATTCATGTCCTTGATTAAGAGATCATTGCTTTTTAGTGTTGTCCTTTTCTTTCAGGTGACTTATTCAAATAAAATTTATTAAATGAAAAATATCAGAAACAACCAAAAAGTTGTTCAGTAGGTGAACAGATAAATGAATTATGGCACATCCATACAAAGGAGTATTATCTAGTTCTAAAAGGAAATTAGCTAGCAAGCCATAAAATGACATGAAAGAAATTTAAGTACATTTTGCCAAATGAAAGAGCTAGTTAGAAAAAGCCATGGACTGTATCATTTCAACTACTATCATGCACCGTATGCTTTTCTGTCAGTAGTTCACATATACAATTATAGTTTCACAGGATTGTATCACCTACTGACACCGCAGTTGTCATAATCTGCGGAAGTACACTCTGTGATGCTCACACAACAAAACTGCCTAACACTACATTTCCCAGAACTGCTAAGCAGCATACAACTATATATGATATTGGCTTCATTGATTTCTCCAGTTCTACCTATCTGAAATAAAAACATCATTTTCCTTTAATGATTTGGATTATAATCCTACCTACTTTTAGATTCACTTCCTTAAATTCAGAAGCAGTAGTAGGTTTGAGTTTCAAAGTAAACATCTACACACTGACTTGAAAAAAGCATTCTACGAAGCCTTCTACCCTTAAAATATTCACATTCAGAGATCAATTCCTTAGTTACTAAGATTCAATAATAGTATAAAATTTATCTGAATTGAAAACTTTTTCATATAACACTTCTGCATTATTCTTATTTAAAATGTGTACATAAATACACCTTCTAAATATGTATTTCTTTGACTATTAAAATTATAACTGTATTTTAAAACTAAGCAGAATCAGTCTTTGCTTCTCAAATTTGGTGACTTACAGATGTGTCATGTTCTAGAGGTTTTATGATTTGAGCCACTAATGATGAAAATAATAGAATAGGAAAAAACAATAAGAAAAAGTTATAAAAATGTAGTATTTAGAATTAGGGTATCTATCTATCTAACTATCTACACACACATTTTTTTGAGACAGAGCCTCACTATGCAGTTCAGGCTGGCCTTGGGCTTACAGCGCAGGCTGATCTTGAACTTGCAAGGATCCTCATGTCTCAGTTTTCCAAGTGCTGGGATTACAGGAGTGCACCACCATGCCTGGCTTGAACTAGGTCTATATTACAAGACTCTCAGAAAATTAATTCAAAGAAGTACTAATAGAAGTAAAGAACAGAAGGAGGACAAAGATGTTGATAGGGAATCATACACAAATGTATTGTTCTTTTGCTTCCAAGTCTATTTAAATGACAGAATAGTTGAAGACCAGTTTGAAAAACACTATACATATGACCTACACATTTCTGTTTCTCAGGATTTAGTTTAAATTAATATTGGTATATCATTTTCCTTATAGAAAAGGAAGTTATTTTAGCTTCAAGACTGAAACACAGAAAAATCGCAAGCACATTTTGGGGGAAGAAAAGTCAGAAATAATTAAAACAGCCCTGTAAAAACACATTTTAATAACTGAAGAACACTTAGAAGTTTGTATCTGGTGAAGTTCGGTACCAATTTCACTACACTGTCTCAACTGGCTTTGTTCCATCTTGTTCTGTTGTATTTTACTACCTTCAAAATAACAAAAAATTTTAAAAAAAGAAGTTTGCATTTGTCATAATCACAGCAGGTAATCAAATTCAACTTAGTAAGAAATCACTGAAGCCAGGCATAGTGGCACACTCTTGTAATCCCAGCACTTGGGAAGCTGAGGCAGCAGAATCATTAGCAAGTTCCAGACCAGCCTGAGCAACAGTGACCCCAAGGCCAACCTGAACTGCATAACAAGACCCTGTCTCAAAAAGACAAAAAAAAAAAAAAAAAAAAAAAAAAAAAAAAAAAAAAAAAAAAAAAAAAAAAAAAAAAAAAAAAAAAAAAGGAAAGAAAGAAAGAAAGAAAGAAAGAAAAAAAAAAAGAAAAGGAAAGGAAAGGAAAAGAAGAGAAAAAGAAATCACTGATACTTTGGCTCGTATAGCTAATATTCTTTAATTATGTAACTTGAACTTAAGCATAATTTATACAAAACTAAAAAATAATTTCTCTAAAAAAAAGTATTCAAAATTAGTAACACTTGTTAAAAAATGTCACTTCAAGAGTGAAGAATATACTACATTAATAGCATATTCCTTTTGTTTTTTTGTTTTGGAAACATTGCTACTATTTCTATATTGTGTTTTAACAACTCATATATATGGTACCTTTGGACAGCATAATTTGTGAGTCAAAGTTCTATTAATGGAATTAATATTTTGGAAAAAGGAAGCCTTTTTAATATGTAAATATGGTTAGCAAAAAGTAAGCTCTGGTTATGTAAGTGTATTTATGTCTATTAATTTATTCTACAGTGATGACATTTATTGTTTTTATGCCCAGGTGCTTAAGAAAACCAACATGCTCTAGGAGAGCCTAAACTGATTTTCATGAATGCATATTTATAAAAATTATTTAGAATTCTTTCCCAAGAACTTTACTTATACAACTGGCAACTAAAAAACATTTACCTTTTAAACTTTTTGAAATAGTTTATGGTCCTTTAAAAATAGCCACAAGAGGTCAGCCTTTCCTAAGGAATAAGTTTAATATACTTTTCCTTGTGAGATAAGCATTCGTTTCTGCAATATAGTATTTGTTACTCATTATAAATCAAATTTGAATGCACCACATGCTAAATCCAGTGAAGTCATCAAATATTTGTAAACTCTACCAAAAAATTACAGAACACCATAATGATCATGGAACTACAATTTTTAAATTTCCAAATAAACTTCATTTAATCCTTAATGTAGCATGAGAACAAAACCTATTACTATCCTATTTGTAATGATGAAGATTAAGACATTGTTAACTTGAACATTCTAAAAATAAAAACAAACATAAGTTACGTGCTCAAACCAAAAACAAATGAAAGTAGAATTTGTATTATTAGATATATATAAATCAATGCTTCAAAACTATTACTCTCACATACTTACCTTGCCAGCTGTCATTGCAGACACACAGTTTTTCTCCTGTTAAGTCGCAGTAACCATGATCTGGACTGCCACAATTGGCTTTACAGTAAGGAATATCACAGGCTTCACCCTTCCAGTATTTATCACATTCACAATATACTTGACTTGGAACAGAGATACTAGTTGTACACTTCCCATGACCAGAGCAATTATTAGGACAAGAATTGATTCTGTAAAATATATTTCATATATATTCAAGTTCGGACAATTGGGAAAAAAAATGACACTCTGTAAACATTATAGTTTGTATACTGTGTCATATGCTTATTAATACAATCACAATGTCACTTCAGTTCTTTATTCTGTACCCTTTTACTCTCATGCAATTCAATCAGCATTTATTTGTAATTAGTCTTAATTCAATAAGTTTATTTTGCTACCAAGACTACAAACATCCAAGGACTACACATGCAATATCTGCAGGACCAGTATAGTTCTAAGGGCAATGTTTGTAAAGATAAAAGTACAAACATTTTGAATATATGTTTTACAAAAAGTAAATTCATGAATACCTGAAAGCATGAGAAACAAAGATAACTTAGTTACATAATTTTTGAAGAACTCTTCTGAAAGAGAAGGGATGTTTATGACATCTTATTTAAAGTCGATATATTTAACTTTATATCGTATAAATTATTCTCCCTTCCATACATATTTGAACACATGATAGAAGAAATCCTATAATAAATCACTGATTCAGAGATATTCAGAATTTTTTATACCTGTTGAAAAATTCGCTACTTATCAATTTCTAACTTCATGAAAAAAGGAAAAAATTAATGTGTAGAGTTTCTCTGTGACTATTCCAATGAAAGTATCTGAAACTATCCCTGATCACTTCACCTTTTACATATAAAAATTTGTATAAAGTGTCAGACACAATAGATTCTCAATGAAAATTATTTTCTTATTTTACAGGAGCCTATATACCTACAATCTCTACTTCCTAAGCTTTTAATTTTAAAATGGGAAATATATCCACTCACAGAATTGATGTAAAAGGAATTAAATGACACGATATATACATAGCATCCAGGACAGTCACAGAAAGAGAGAAAGACTAACAAAGTTCAGTTCCCATCTTCCTCTTCAAATTTAAGTAAAATACTTTAGAGCACAGAAAGGCAATTGAAGAGCACCTGCAATTTAATGCACCTGCTGCTACCAGTAAAATTACACTAATTTAAGTTAGTTTACTTAATAGTTTGCCAATAAATGATACTAAATTTTGTAAAGATTTACCATCTAAGTTTAATTTGTTAAAATAATATTCTAAGACTTAGAAGTTATCTTAACAAAGGCTTAAACAGAATCTTGTGGTATATTAAAGATTTTATCTCACTTAGGAAGGAATCTTACATATTTTGAGATGTAACGTGTTCAAATTTAACACATGTTGAATTTATAAAACATTAATAAAAAAACTTTTAAGTTATAAAAATCTATTACTATATAAGATTTTATATAGTAAGCCATCAGTAAATCCTTTTGAATCAAAATAAATCTATTATAAGATGTAAAAAAATACTTACGAATAGAAAATGTTGAAACCAGTTAAATTATATGCAGCATCACTAAAAAAGTGTAACAGTGCATAGCCAGATGTTGTAACAACTTCAGGCACAGTTTCATTTCCCCTTACTTCAGGGACTATCAAACCACTAAAAGAGAGCAAAACTGAACATTGTGTATATCCAATGTATACATCTGAGTGTTAATGACAAAATTATGTGATTATTCTAAAAATATTATCAGAATCATTAAACATGTATATTAAAATAGATAACTACATGACTAAAATTAATTCTTACCCATTTCTATCAAATTAGCTCTACCACTACTACTGCCAATAAACACCCTTCTTGTGTCACTCTCTTTTTATCACTATTTGGACTACGATGTCCAGTTTTTCCTTTTATCATATTCTCCATTCTGCCATAATACTACAAGGCGGTCTTTTGCTTAAATCATATATAAGAGCTTCACTCCAAGCCACTATGCTACTTTTAACAAGTGACCCTATAACTTTACTTTGTTCCAATGATTGCAAATTCCAGTGAATGCTCCATACCAACTACATGATTACAGTGAAATTCTGGTTAAAGTTGTACATTGTCAATTTGCTAAATCTAAGTGTTTTTAAAATCATACATTTTAAAATGTATGATTTTTGTACTACTTTAAAATTTTGAATATTTATACAAATTATACTAATATATAACTATTCCAGAACAAAATACTGTTCAACTAGGTCTATATGAACACACACATAAACCTAATTTGGATGGCAGGGCAATTATAAATGTACACAAGTACACATTCCAGGTAACTATTACCTATTCATTCTTTGGGGGAAAACATACATATCTTCATTTAGTGATACCATACTACCCTCTCTACATATGTAAAAACATGAAATAGGAGAAAGAAAGAAAACTGCTAACAAAAAAATAGTACACAATTTAAATATTCAATTCCTTTATACCATGTTTATTTATGTTTCAGCACCACTAGGACTTGAATTCCCTCACTCAAATAATACTTGACAAATGATATATTACAGTAAATAATTTATTTCTCAAATAGAAAAAGCAATAAACTCAATATAATGTGCCACCCATTAATATTACATCTACTGATTCATGACTGTAAGTGAAAAAGATTTTAATAGAATTCAAATTTTATAATATCACTCAGTTACACATACATATAGATGCTTCATGATAGTGAGACTGCATCACAATGAGTACACTGATAAAAATAATATTCCCAGGTTTCTATCATAGATATAGCTAGCCTCTGAGATCTCTCTGAAACACACACAAAAAAGAACAAATTTGTTTGCTTGTTTGTATATGTTTTAAATGCAATAAACAAAAAAAGGCACTGCACTTATCACATAACGTACTAGGCAATTTGGACCAATCTAAATTGTAATACAAGCATGTAGTAAAATAACTACATAAAAATAAAACAAAAAAATCACCTTAAAGTCATTAGAGACCTAATATGTAAGGTTAGCACAGGCACTGAGGCAACTTCCCTCATGAGGGTATGCTTATTTTAAACTGGCATGAGATTTGAAGAGCTAAGAAAGCTGAGGGCGTTAAGAGAATAGATTGCAAAAGTTTTACAAAACTAGGGAAACAAAAAAGGTCTTTACTTTGAATCGGAACTCCAAAAAGTAGGAGAGGAAGAAAGTAAACTAGTTTAATCAGGCCCTTTGAAAGACTGTACTTCAGTTTAGTCATGAATCACCTCAACACTTGAATCTAGATTGAGTGACTATGAATGCTCAAGCTCCCCTCTACTCACTCACTGCAGGAACATTTCTTTTTAGGTCTCAAATTACTATTCCATATGATTATTCCAAACACAATATCAAACATACAATGTGCAACACGCAGGAAAAAATTTTTACTCCATTCCCAACCATTCTCCACATTCTTAAAACAAAA
This sequence comes from Dolichotis patagonum, assembly GCA_004027295.1. NCBI lineage: Eukaryota > Metazoa > Chordata > Mammalia > Rodentia > Caviidae > Dolichotis > Dolichotis patagonum. Next base: position 153,604 of record PVJX010001361.1, read on the forward strand.
AAATAAAGAAAAAGACTTAAATCTTTTCTACAAGATCAGTTCAATTCCTTTTTGTGTAATGGAAGCACTATTACAGTGACTGAAAAAGGAAGGCCTAGAATTACATAATATGGCTTCATATTCTGATTCTATCACTTTCCAGATGGTCAACTGTGGGCCTCTTAGAGTAATTTTTTGTGCTTTAATCTTCCATTTGTAAAAAGGCACTATCAAAAGGGTCATTGTGAGAATTAAATGAAATGATGAATATGAAGAGCTCTTGCACAATACTAGCACAAAATGAGTACTCAGTAGATATTACTGATTGCTCTTTACTGCATAATCTGGTTTTCCTGTGTCCTTAACAAGTCCTTTGATGAAGTTACTCAAAACTACTTATTGTCATCCTAAAATACAACAGTCTTTCCAGGTGTGGTAACACACTAGGGAGGACTGTCAGCCTGAGCTACATAGTGAGTTCAAGGACACCCTTGAACTACATAGCAAGGCACTATCTCAAAAAAAAAATTACAATACTCTTTAGTGTCACTATATAACTGCCATGGCAAAATGGAACTTTTCTCCTCCGGATTCTTCTTCAGAGACACATTTTCTCAGGCAGGCCTAAGGCATAAACTGGTATCCCCACCTCTCAACTCAGATGAATGGATAGAATATGCCAACACCACCACTAGAAGGTCAAAGTCCAGGTTCATTTCCACATGGACAGAAGGGAGATGTCTGAGTCCAGGAAGCCCGGACAAGTCTATCATTCCATAGTATTCCCTCCCTACACTGTTCTTTGCCTATAAAATACCCTAACATATCTGTATATTGAAAGGTGGTGCCGGGATTTAGCTCAGCGACATAAGTACCTGCCTGACAAGCATGAGGGCATGAGGGCATGAGTTCGATCCCTGCTACCCTGCCCCCCCTCCAAAAAAAGAATGAAAGGTGGTAATTGGGGTAATGAGGCCCCTCTATCTCCTCAGATCTATCTTGTAATACATCCTTGCTTGTTGCCAACATAAATGGCCTCCTTTGATTCAGTCAACAGCAAGTAAGTGAACCTGAGCATATGGACCTAAGTGGCTGGTAGTATCTATACCTGTATATATATATTTTCTTTACCTAGAATGTCCTATCTGGCCCTATACTTTGCCTATCATCTTTATGCTCATGATAAAATTTACCATGCTCAGTTACTTCCTTTGAAATTATATAACCCTCTTTCATAATCTGATTATTATAATTAATATGTTTGAAAAACCCGTGCATGACTATGATGTACAAATTAATCTAGCTGGCCTTTGTCTTTAGTTCTTGGAATGTCATCTTTCAATCCTTAGAATTCCTCCAATGATAAAGTGTCTTTGAAAACTTATGCCAATGAGGTAACTCATAGGTGGCTGACAGTTAATGTAAGGTTTAAAAAAAAGCATTTGAAGATGGGGGAAGCTGTGAGGGCACTCAAAACCCCCACTATTTTCTTTACTCTGCCTTTTTTTCCTTTTGAAATCCCCCAAACCCTGTCTTGAAAACGTCACTCATTTTATGGCCTATAGATTATAGTTTAGATGCCTAGTTAGCAGTTAAACTTCAAACAGCAAGTGAACTTTGGCTAAATCCTCAAAAAGCCTGTTCCTCTCCCTTAATTGGCCATAAAAACTACAGAAAGGGAAACAAACAGGTCTATCTCAAGGCACCAAACTCCCTGGTTGCCCACACTCTGTATGTCAGTTAACCAGATGTGTAAGAAGGTCTTATAACATTCCAAAGCAATGACAGTGCTGCAAAAAGGTGCTATCCATGGAAACCCCCTGACTATGTGAGCTCATACAGGGGTATATAACAGAAGGGAATAAAGGAATCGGTGCCAGCCAACCAGTAGCCAGGAGTTTCAATGGCAAAAGCTGACTGACCACTGCAGTTAGAAATAAACCTCACTTGTTTCTGAAATCTGGGTGTCCCATGGGTAAATTTCTTGAGCATGCTATAACACAGCCACACTAGCAAGAACAGCCACGTGGTGAAAAGTTTGGGACCACATGGTATTACCCAGACTTCTAAAGGAGGAGAACAGTTACAGGGCTGAAGATTTGAGTTCAACCTCATGCTTCACGACCAATAATTCAATGAATCAAGTATACATAATGAAATCCCAGTAAAAACACTGGACACCTGAAACTAAAATAAGCTTTCTGGTTGGTGATATAAATTGATATTCTAGGTTGGTACCACATTCTGAGGAGAAAATGTTTTGTATTTGTGATCCTTCTAGACCTCTTTTTAAGCTCATTTATTTGGCTGGTATCCAGCCTTCACAGTAAAACTATAGTCAGAAGTATATCAATTTACCAAGTGCAGTGAGTCATTCTAGCAAGTTATTAAATTTTAGGAAGGGCAAGACATCCCCAAATTTGTAGTGAGATGATCAAAGTGAAGGTAAAGACCTCCAAACTTGTAACTGGTGTCTGAAATAATGGCAATCTGTAGGACTGTATCCTTACTCTAGAAAGTTTGAATCAGCTCCAGGTACTTGATGTCTCAACTCATTCCAGTGACTTATGTCTTATTTCTTACTATATCTTATAGGCATATATAGTCTCTGGCATTGAGTTAGTTATCAAATGCTTGCTGAGTTTTGAGGACATAGTTTACTCCAAAACTGCTTGTCTAGCATGCAGAAAGCCCTGGGTTCAATCCCTAGTACCATCAAAAAAAAAGGAAAAAGAAAGAAAAAAAGAGAGAAAGTTTGTTAACTAATAAACATTTATACAACTGATATAATTCAAACATAATTAGAATTTCATTCACAGCAAAATGAAGCTAACACAGTATATAGACTTTTAAATGAAGAGAATGAGGTTGAAATTCTAATTTTGGTTCTATCACCTATTAGAACTAAATTATTTATCTGAGTCTCAATTTTCTCAACTGTAAAATGAAGATACTAGCCATCCCACAAGACTTTTTGAGGATCAGATGACATTTCAAATGTTCATGATGGGGCTGCATATGCATGACTGTCCCATTAGGCAATATGCACCACCCAATGGGACTATCCCATGCCATCCAATAGGACAGTTATACATGTACCACTGGGAGTTCAAGCCATCTTATAGGAGAGTCATCCATGTACCATAGGTGGCTCGAGCCCTTGGGAATGGGTTAAACTGCCCAGCAAAGCACTTAGCATCAATGGATATTTAATATACATGAGTTTTCTCTCTCTCCTAGGATAGACAACAAGAACACTTGCTAATGAAAATTCACTACTCTCACTTTCACCGACACATACTAAACCCCCCATCCAGATAATTATAAAAGATTCCATTAAGTAACAGGAAACAATTGGTTAAGAATGTTAGTGAATCAGTATTAATTAACATAAAGTCATAAGATTACTGGAAAAATAAGTGAAAAGGCACATATCTAAATGATGGTCAGTCAATAGTGTCATAAAATGAGTAATGATAGAAAGTTATGCTTAATTTGCTAAAAATAAATGTGTGAACCCAGGATCTTATCTAGTTGTCATGATGAACAATCACAACATGATTGTTCACAAGCTTTTACTACATTTTGTATCTACTCTCCTTAGATACAATACTACCTGCAACTATCCTTTTTATAATATTCAAACAATTAAAAAAAGAACTTCTGAAAATATTTTCAGCAATAGCCATATCATAGAATAAGTATTTAAACTACAAGTTTACTTAGAAATAGTAATTTGGAAATAGAAAGCCTTCAATATTTGTCCAAAAAATGATAGCTCACATTCCAGATAGAGTATCTGCAACATAAATAGTAGAAAGGAAAATTAAAATAAGTAATTTTATGAGAACAATAACCTGTTAACTGTATCTGAATTTTCAACAATTATAAGACATGAGAGAGAGATTGCATAAATAACAAAAGTAAAGGAAGACATAATCAGTATCAGATTAACAATCATGTTAGTAAAGATATATTCTTAAAGTGAAATACAAAGAGTATAGTCTTATAAATCAAGAGATTGGAGCTGCTTTCTACACTATGTCTTCATATGTTTTTCTGTGTCCAATATATTTTATCCCTTATTCATAAAACTCTTATAGTAATCTCTATATACATACATATATGGCATTTATAAATTAATAGCTAAAATGCTGTAATTTTAAAATTAGTAGTTTATTCAACTATTAACAATAAAATACCTTGAAGCAACCAAAACTACCACATTTTGAAAATTGGTAGACGTATTCCTTTACCGAAGAAATAAACAAAGTATAATTTAACCAATTTTGTGGAATTTAAAATTTCATCGCTTCACTAAAATAAAAAGACAATGATAAAAATAAATACATCTGTCTCTGTGTTTCTGGAACTAGGCTGTAGCTCAGCAGTAGAGTGATTGCTGAGAATGCATGAGGCCTGGGTTTAATTCCAAGTACCACAAAAAATGTCTTTATTTCTCAGTTAGAAATTCATTCTATAATCTACCCAAATTCATCGTTCTGAAAATATATTCAAACCCCTTTAAAAAATAAACACAGTGAAGATGAAGAATATTTATAAAGAAATCTATAGTCCCAATAGATCATAATACTATGCAAATCAGTATCTACATTATTGAATATATATTTAAATTGACAGTCCAATAAACATAATATTACACTAATCTTTGAAACTTTGTCATTAATATCTAAACAATATTTGAGTACCGATAAATTCAAATTAATAAATTATACAAATTGCCTCCCTACAGCTGACCATAAGTTTATTAAATAAATATACTCACCTAAGTACAGCTATTAAAGGTGCATATATTGAATCTCCATCATAAACATACATATGATCCCAGCTGCATTCTGTAGCAAAATGATTGAATCTCAATCTTAACACTGCATTTGGACTGAAAAAAATTAAAATTCATTTCGAGTTAGTATACAACACGTAAAACACAATATGAAGAATTTTTAGACAATGTTTTCTTAAAAATCTATTTTATACATAATTTTTCTACAAATCTTTAAATCTCCAGACTAGAAGATTAATAAATCATTACATAAAGAGGTGAAATTTTCAAAATCTATTAATAGGTCATATGCATGTATCACCATTTTCTAAAAATTTTATTAACAGAAAAAGTTCTATGTCTCTATTAAGGTAGAAGTTACACAGCTTATATACATAACTAAAACCTTCTTAAACTGTTTGCAAAAATGGGTGCATTCTATCATAGCAAGTTGTAGTTGAATAAAGTTGATTTCAAAATACAACATTCTCAATTCTACAGAATCTTTAAATGGAGGCACTACATTCTTTAAATCTAATTAGAAGGTCTTAATATGATACACTATTAACAAACAGACTGAGACTACAGGTATACAGAAGAAGTAGTAGCTTTAATTTTTTTAAATAACAACAAAAAAGTTTTCCAAATACATGGTTTAAAAATTATAAAACAGCTTAAAAAGTATTCATAACAATTCATTCACACCTAATATATTTAAATAGGCAAATTCAGTTTCAAATCCTAATTCTAAAAACACTCTAAATGGATAATTAACTTTCTTCTTCAAAATGTTCTATTTAACCCTTAGAGGCAAAATGCTGAATAGGTAAATCATTGGCTTAAATTGATATAGAATATAATTACAGAGTTTTCAACTTCCATAAAGTATTTTCAATAAGCCAAAATATGCCTATTTAATGCCACAATAACATAATTCAAAAATAAAATATATCAATTAAGCTATTATCACAAGCTGGAGTTATTGAAATTTATATAAATGTGATGCTTAAAAGTTGTCAACCTAATTATAAATATTTTCCAATAATAAACAAATAAACTATATATTATAAAGTCATATTTATTAATACATTAGCATTACAATGATCAGCTTTATAATTGCAGAATAAATTAATTCAAGTCAAATTGTATACTTACTAGCCTTCAATTAGCCATGTACACTTAGTTTTATACTTATAGTTAATTGGCCCATCTGTTAAATATCCAGAAGGTTCTGTTAACCTAGAAGAAAAATCACACAAGTAATTACCTTAAAGTAGTAACTTAAAGATATACTTAAAGAGAAAATTTTTAAAAAGCATTAAAGCAAAATAAAGACTAATAGTAACTTCCAAAGTGGAAGATACATTTAAAACCCAAAAAAAGTTTAAAATTACCCTATTTTTCTCTGTATTTGAAAAGAAACTTAGTTAAGATGTATTTATATACCATTTCAATTTACACAGTGCAAAAAGCCACTGAAAAAATGAACACTGTACTGAAAGCTTCAAGTTGATGCATACAGATTAAGCTAAACTTTATCTGCACAAAAATTAGGTTGAGGCCAAAAAAGGCAGATCAGATGCATTTGAAAGATATAGATCTATGGAATAGTACCCATCTCATTTTGAGGAGATATGCTGTTAGTTACATAATGTTTTCTATTCACCAGAATTTTTAAGTGGCTTCACAGTTATAGCATCTATTTTCATTATCATTTTTTTCTCCTGTCTAATTTACATTTAGTACAAGAATTCAACCAATTTCAAAATGGCAAAAAGATTTTAATACTATTTTGCCCATTAGAAAACATAACTTTAAAACTTCCCTCACATTTTCAGAATCTTAAAATATTTAAGAGTTCAAATCTACTTCATTTTATCCTTACCATTTTATCAGTAGAAGACCATATATTAAATAGTTAAAATATTTCTCCACTTGGCCTTTACATATATGTATACATAGGCATTTTATAACTAATTCATCTTTACATATGTAAATAAACATACTTATATGTACACAGGAATATTAGAATAATTATCTACTTTTAGATAATAAATTTTCTCTAGAGAGCATCAAAAGTATTAGAGAAAATTTCATTACCTATATCAGGGTTGACAGAAAAATCAGTCAATGTTAATGTTATTTGTAAGTATTCACGATCCCTGCAAATAACTTTGGTAATAAAGGAGCCAATTCATGATTTAAAAAAAAATTTCAAAAACCAATACAAATTCCTGATTTCTCAAATTTATGTAATGAAAAGTTGAGCACTTTCTACGTATCAGTTACTATTGTAAGTACATAACTTACTACCTCATTTAAACACCTCAAAAACTCCATGATAGTAATTAATAATTCTTATAGTACAGATTAAAAAAAACTGAAGCAAATAATAAGTTCATTAGCTTATCCTGACATTTTATTTCCAATAATACTAGATAAGGTATTTCAGACAAACTCTCTACTAATGATAATTTTTTAGCTAAATAATTTTTAAATCTTAAAGTCATCAGTAACAAAAATGATAAAATCTACCAAACCAGGATCCAGAAGGTGCAAATTATTTAATAGAAGCCAAGCATTGAGAGCAACTTTATCTCTGGACAGACAAGTCTACTTAAAAGAAACTGCCATAAGAGTGCTATTGGCCACCTTAAGGAGACAAGGGGACAAAAGGTAGCACTAGGTATCTACTGTACACAAAGGCCAGCAGCATCCATCCACTAACAACTTCCCCCAGTACTTCCCAGGCATTTCTGAAGCAAAGTACCTACAGTGGGATACCCATGATCAGCTTTCCTCAGCATTCTATAAAACGTTTTGAAAGGGCAGATGTTGAGCACATTCCATGAATGTAGGCTGAATGTCAGTGTTCTGCCATTCATTAAACCACAGCAATGCCCTTCCAACAAAGTCTGGGTCTCAGGCACAGAGAAGGGGCTCTTAGATTCTCCATCTCAGCCATAAGAGTAGTGGTGGCTGCTCCTTACATCTAGTATTTCTGCATTGTCAGAGTGCCCCTTATTTCTTGGTAACCAATCTCACATCACTAGAGTTTCCGTCACAGCAAATGTTGATTTATATTAAACTTTTCCTGTTAAAATCACAAGTTTGTTTCCTAATTGGACCCAGATCAAATACACTATTAAACAAGGTTACACAAAATAACCTCACAGTAACATACCACTTTGCACTCAACAGCATAGCTAAAGCTAAAAATACTGACATTATCAAACAGTAGCAAGATGAACAAAAAGTTTTCATAAGAATGTATCAGTACAACTACTCTGGAAAATAAACTGCCATTATCTTGCATAACTGAAAATAGAAATCTCAGAGCAGCAGCTGATAGTGTCATTATTACACTCATATCCTTTCAGGTCCCTTTTCCATATACCCCAGTATAACTTCCTAAGATCAGCACCTCTGTCTTGCTGAAGTGCTCCCCTCTGGCTGCTGAAACCCATGTTGCCTATGCATGTGGTAAAAACTACCTGTGAATCAGCATCCTCCTGGGGGCAGCCCTGAGCCAAAAACTAATTTTATCTAAGGAGTGTGAAAATCCTTTTCTTGTATACCTCTTTGCACGGATAACATTTAAGTGTATTGTTTGCTCAGAACTTTCTTGTAGGATTAAGCTTCAAATCTACTTCTACCCACTGTGGTAGCTGACTTGATAATATACCTGTTGTTGGCTGTCCTCTCTTGGTATATCAGTCTTTCATTAATGTCCCCAAATCTCCCAAATATATATGTGCTCAATTTTTGTCTTGGAATTTGCTTCAGGTTGGTAGAAAGAACACTGACCAAACTAAGACAGTACTAGGAAACATATCTTCAGGATGGCATCCTGGGGGATGGATCATTACTGGCCAGACGGCCACAAGGGCAACATTGAGGATGGTAGACAATGTGTAATAATATATGGCATATATATTACAATTAGTAAGATTTTTCACTTGCAGTGAAGTGAGATGGGATACCTGTAGAAGAGGATATAGTCACTAATATAACAGGCTAATACAATATTTGTCCTAATATGTGAAAAATATAGAAGCAAAGATGAGCATAAAGAGAATAGAATTAGTTGACTGTTGCTAAAAATTACTGATATGCTGAAGGAAGAAAACTATGGACTCAATCCAGTCAATTTTAGGTACTTTATAATATGAAGGCCTAAGTTTTCTCTAGCATTTAAAGACACACAAGTCTCCTGCAGCAGAGTAGAACAGAATGAAAACAGAGAGCTAGTGATAGGAGTTGGATAACAGAAAACATTTATATCATAGTCCTTACTAAGGATAGTGGCCCCAAAGGGCGAGTAGTCCCTAGGTAACACTGATACCTAGGTTACACGCAATTCAGAACCTCGAATTCCCAGATTTTCTTGAACCTTTTAGTTTGGAACAACTGTCTTTAAAATGCCAGCATTGAAAACGAAAAACACGAATTTCCAGATAAATATGGTGGCACACTTCTGTAATCCCAGCACCCAGGAAGCTAAAACAGGAGAATTTCAAGTTCAAGGGCAGCAACCTGGACTTGAATTTATTGACAGGGTGTCATTCTATGAATTCTATGTCATTCTATGAATGACACCCTGTCAATAAATAAATAAATAGTTATTTCATCTTTAGCCACAGTAATAAATGTAACACCAGTATTAAACCAAACCAATTTAAGCAATCAATGACAGCTGGTTACAATAATGCTTCCTAGAGCCTTGCAATTAGTAGCAGCCTCATATATGGTTACCACATGAAAAACAGAAATTTAAAATCCTCAGATGTGCAGAAATTAAGCAACACACTTCTAAATCACAAAGACGATTAGAAAATATTTTAATTGAATAATACTGATATCACAACATACCAAAATGTTTAACAAAGCTGAAACACAGAAGAACTTATGCTATAGCTCTAAACATGAATATCAGAACATTAACAATTAATTGTCTAACATTATGACTCAAAAATATAGAAAAAGAACACCAATTTAAATCAAAAGACAGAATAAAGAAGGAAAGAAAAAATTTTGAAATTCCTGAGGTAGGAAAAGTCATACAATAAAAAATAATAAAACCAAGAAATGATTTTATGAAGTATAAAATTAGTATTTTCCAAGAAAAACCGATCAAGGAAGAAAAAGAAAAGTATTAATTATCAGGAAGAAAAAAAAGACATTAGTACTAACGCCACAGAAAGAATAAAACAGCTAGACATGCTGGCACACACCTGTAATCTCAAGACTCTCAAGTTCAGGACCAGGTTGGGCAATTTAGCAACTTAAGACTAAAAAATACAATGGGGTAGGGACATAGGTCAGTACAAAGGGTATGGATTCAATCCTCAGTATCACAAAAAGACATTTAAAATTTCATATCAATGAATTTACCATTTAAGTGAAATGGAAAAATTCTTTGAAAAGCTGAACTTCACAAACCTTACAACAAAATAGAAAATCTGCACATCCCTATATTTATTAGGGAATTGACTTTGTAATTTAAAATAATGCACAAAATTACCTACAAGTTACAAGGTCACAAGGGCAGGTGGTCCTACAGGTGAATATTTGAAATATATTTCAAATATTTATATAATAATGCCATGTTACACAATCTCTTTCAGAGATTAGCAGACAAAAGGTACATATCCCAATTTCTTTGCAACCAAGATACGTTCAAGAAACCAAATTTTAAGAAGAAAATTTCAAGAAATGAAAAATTAAACATATTCCTCATATAGAAAATTCTTAAAATACTAAATTTAATCAAAGAATATATAGAAATGACAACACATAATAGAATGCCTGAAGTAAAGATTTAAAGACTCACAAAATGTTTGCTATATTGGGAAAATAGTAAGTCATTCTGTGGAACAATGGGTAAAGTCTAGAGATGAGACTGTCCAGAGTAATCCAAATGATAGTCTTTAAGAGATTAGAGATGGATTAAACAAATTATTCAAGTAAATTCAAGAAGGGAACTCACAAAATTAATTATTCTGATCTCCTGAGCAACTGAAATGCACCTAGTATTCTTTATATTTCATTCACAAAATAATTCGCTGATTCAGTCTGAAGATCCTCCCTTGTCCAACATGGAATGCCAAGGGTATAAAAGCAGTTATGCAGAAATCATTCCTCAAAATCAATGAAAAGCAAATAAACAACCCATTGCTGCCCAAGGCCAAAGATTATGGTTGAAGCAAACAACAGTCAAAAGCTGAGGAGGAAAAACTGAGGGAAAAAATATTCCTCAGAACAGGGAAAATGCTTTGTGGAATTATACAGGGAAATTTAGGAAGCCATGTCCACATCCATCTGTATGCTCAGATTGCCTCTGGGTAATCTTCAAATCAGAACAATCTTCAGATCAGGAACTGAGAGATTAGATGGAAGCATGAGTCAGAGGTGTCTGAAGTACACAAGATGTGCCACAACACACAGCCAGTCTGCAAAGACTGAGGGAGTATCCAGATTTCTTAGCTCCAGACAATCTAGGAAATGTCTTTCAAAATACTAGCTGACCACAAGCTAAAGGGATGGAGACTTCAGAGACCACAGACAATAAAAAATACATCATTACAAAACAGTTTAGAAAAGCCACTAAACAAATAAACAACTACCCACACAAGCACCAAAAACAAGGCCTAAAGGGAAGAACTATGATTTCTAGAGTTATCACATTATCAAATGTCTAGTCTCTAACAACAACAACAACAACAGAGTATAAAGCATAAAAAGAAGTAATATGGTATCACCCAATTACAGGATAAATTGATAAAAAATATCGTTGAGAAAGTACAGAATTTGGTAGACAAAAATATAATGTTCAAACAACTATAGGAAACCATAGATGAAAGTTAAAGGAAACAAAGAAAGTGATGTCTCAACCAATAGAAAACATTAATAAAGATTTAGGAATTTTATTATCACAACCTCAAACTAATACATTATTTCCATTCTTATAAAAAGCAAGACAATAAAATGAATATTCTATATAAAATTTAATAGGGTTTACTAACAAATCCTTCTCCCTGGTTTCTAACTTGCATTTGTAAACTTTTAAAATCAAAACACTGTGGTAACTAAATTGTAAAAACTTCCAAAATCAAGTCCTGAATCTAATGCAACAAATTTTAAGGCTTAATTTAAAGTACAAAGGAGAAGACAAGATGGCGGACTGGTAGGTAGCAGGAGAGAGACCCTCTCTGAGAGAGACAGCTCAAATGCCAGAATAAAACACCCTGGAGAGACCCAAACAGAGAGAGATGGACTCTCACAACCCACGAAGAAACTAAAGTGCAAAAAACCGCTAGAATATGAGGTCCTGGGGCTACTATTAGTGAAGATAAGATCAACGAGCACGGCGCCCTCCTCAAGCCTCCTGAATTCCTGCCCGACCTGAACAAGTGATCCATGCCAAAACAACTGGCTTGAGCTGCCGGAGCGCAGAGCTGAACAGCCCTGCGTGTAGCTCGCCCAGACCTGGCCCTGCACGCAACCCGCCCAGAGGCACCATGAATTCCCACAGCAGCCGCACTGAAGTCGGAGGTTGGGGAGCCCAGCAGTTCTCGGGGACACGGTGAGTGATGGGCATAAGACCCTCCCCACAGGAAAGGGGAAACCGACTGCATGACATGTTGGATTCAGGCAGGACAGCCCTAACTCCATAAGGAAGTGGCTTCAGCTGGTTGCTCCCCTTGCTGAGCGGATTGATGGAATCTGCTTGGACTAGGCCGCGCCCCTGGCAGGGACCAGTGAGTCACTTCAATATTACTTGCCTGAGATCAGTGCACACTGATGCAGTGAAGGCCTGCAAAGGTTGACTGGCCCAGAAGGGAGGAGCTAGTGCACACTGCCCGTGGGTGAACTCTAATCTCTGATAACCTATTGAACAGGGCTAAAGCTCCTAGCCTGCACCCTCTAGAGGAGCCTAACTAGCAAGAAAAGGGTCTGGGAATTACACTGTACACTTGTACGGAAGGAACCAAAAACATGACGAAAGGGAGAAATAAGAAAACACTCCCAGCCCCCAACCCTGAGAACATTGATCCAGGAGAGGTAAATACAAAAGAGATTGAGGGCAGCAAAAATGCAAAATCAAACACAGCGTTAGTGGACATAAGGAGATATGTTCAGGACCTCGTAAGCAGGACCAAAACAGAAATATTAATTCAAATTAAACAAGAGATAAGTAGATTAATAAAAGAAGGGCTGGGCACCTCAG